>ML341358.1:0-42024 GCA_005239505.1 Nicotiana paniculata | reverse complement strand
GAGGATTAGGGTTTAGGTCTTGTTTTAATTAGTTTTGTTAATTAATTTTATTAACTAATTAGTGTTGAATTGAAATTTTAGGGTATGAATTGAACCTTACGGATATGATGTAACGACCCGACCGGTCATTTTGCGTTATTGGACCCCGTTCCTCTAAATGAAACTTCCCATAGCGGCTTATTGTGATATATGACTTGCGGGGGCGGGTGGTTCGGGATTCAAAAATGTTTAGAGCAATATTGGAACACTTGGTTCCTTCAGGTTGGCCTTTAAAGCCAAGTTTGACTTCGGTCAATATTTTGAGAAAAAGACCTCGGAATCGAGTTTCGACGATTTCGGTAGCTTCGTATGATGATTTCGGACTTGGGCGTATGTTCGGAATGGGTTTTAGATGACCCGGGAGCATTTCGGCGCCAAATATCGAAATAAGAATTTCCTTAAGTTAATATTGTGGTTTGGGACGTGTTTTTGTGTTATCAAGGTACGAACGGAATTTCGAGACCGGAAATAGTTCTGTTATGTCATTTATGACTTGCCTGCAAAATTTGGTGTCATTCCGAGTAGTACAGATTAGTTCGCCGCATTGTTAGCGAATTCTAGAACTTTAAGTTCAAAGTTTGATGCAATTGGGTTTTGGGGTCGAATTCTTAGTTTTGTTGTTGTTTTTCACGTTCCAAAAATTTGAGCGAGTCCGTATCATGAATACAGACTTGCCAGTGCCTTTGAACGGGGTCCCGAGGAGCTCGGGTAAGTTTCGGAACCCTCGAAGCTAATTGAAAAACACCAAAAATTCCAGGTCTGGTTTCCTTCTCTGCGATCGCAGAGGGGTTACTGCGTTCGCAAAGAAGGAACTAGGCAGGGGTGGTGAATGCCCTATGCGTTCGCACAAAAGGCACCGCGATCGCGATGGGTTGTGCTCCTGACCCAGTGCGTTCGCACACCTCCCCTGCGTTCGCATAGAGCCCGGCCATTGGGCCAGCCCAGCTACTCCTTACCATGTGCGTTCGCAGGGCCCCCTCTGCGTTCGCATAGAAGGCCCATGTGGGCCTTTTCATTTAAAGCCTTGTGATCGCACTGCCCAGGCTATGATAGCATAGAGGAGACCACTGGGCAGTGTATTTTTTTAGCGGGATTTAATTCATTTTCCTCATCTTCTTCTTCTTCCTTGGGACGATTTTCAGCAATCAAGAGGGGAAACGACCTAGTTATTGAAGGTAAGTAAATTCTACCCTAATATTAGTTTAATGCATGGATTACAAGCTAAATTAACTACCTAATTAGTGAAAATTAAGGATCTGGTGTAGTAACCTAGGGCTTTTGAAAATGTAGAAAATTACCCGTGCATTTGCTATGAATTTATACAAAAATCATATATTAACGATCCTTAGCTTATGGGTGAGTGTTTCCTTCGAGAATTTTTGAAATTCAGGCTTGCGGCCCCGGGGTTGGATTTTGGGATTTCCTCAAGAATGGTGAATTTGACTAAAATAATAGGAGAATTCCATGCTTTGAATAAAAATGTATATATTTATATAACATTTGGCTACTTTTGAGTCTGTGGGTGTCGAGTTCGGAGTTTCGGGTGCATTCTTGACCCGGGGAGTAGGTGCAACGCGAGGTGAGTCTCTTTTCTAACCTCGTAAGAGGGAATTGTCCCCGTAGGTGTTTTAAATGCTATATGTGATCATTGTAGGGGCTACGTACGTACAAAGTGACGAGAGTTCGTACGTAGCGGCTATTATTATTATGCCCGGGTAATTAGGTCCACATCATGCCTTGTGTTTTACTTAATATTAACTATATTCTTAATAAATTAAATGTTACATGTGGCTTATTTCCCTGAGATCATGGAGTTTGAGAAAATTTGTAAGGAATTGTTTACTGAAAAATAATTTAAAAAGGAATAGTGTGTGTGCATGTGACCGATTCGCAATTTACATTCCGCGAGCGGACTGTGATTTCCCCCACTCTTATGGGAACGGGCCATACTCCACGATGGATTGGAATATGCACTTTTGGTTTGGGTCGTTCGATCCTTGGCAGTGCATAGATGTGAGTACTTTATGGAAAGGTGCACTTCAAGTATGATTCTAGACTCGTTCGAGGACGAACGTTTATTTAAGAGGTGGAGAATGTCACGACCCGACCGGTCATTTGCGTTATCGGACCCCATTCCCCTAAATGAAACTTCCCATAGCGGCTTATTGTGATTTATGACTTGTGAGGGAAGGTGGTCCGGGATTAAGAAATGTTTAGAGCAATATTGGAACACTTAGTTCCTTCAGGTTGGCCTTTAGGGCCAAGTTTGACTTCGATCAACATTTTGAGAAAACGACCTCGGAATCGAGTTTTGATGATTCCGGTAGATTCGTATAATGATTTCGGACTTGGGCGTATGTTCGAAATGGGTTTTGGATGACCCGGGAGTGTTTCGGCGCCAAATATCGAAATAAGAATTTCCTTAAGTTAATATTGTGGTTTGGGACGTATTTTTGTATTATCGATGTTCGAATGGAATTTCGAGACCGGGAATAGTTCCATTATGTCATTTATGACTTGCCTGCAAAATTTGGTGTCATTTCGAGTAGTATAGGTGGGTTCGGCGCATTGTTAGAGAATTCTAGAACTTTAAGTACAAAGTTTGATTCAATTAGGTTTTGGGGTCGAATTCTAAGTTTCGTTGTTGTTTTTCACGTTTCGAAAATTTGAGCGAGTCCGTATCATGAATACATACTTGCTAGTGCCTTTGGACGGGGTCCCGAGGGACTCGGGTGAGTTTCGGACCCCTCGGAGCTAAATGCAAAACACCAGAAATTCCAGGTCTAGTTTCCTTATCTGCGATCACGGAGGGGTTATTGCATCGCAAAGAAGGAACTGGGAAGGAGTGGTGAATGCCCTGTGCGTTCGCACAAAAGGCACCGCGATCGCGATGGGTTGGGCTCCTGACCCAGTGCGTTCGCACACCTCCCCCGCGTTTGCATAGAGCCCGGCCATTGGGCCAGCCTAGCTAGTCCTTACCTTGTGCGTTTGCAGGGCCCCCTCCGCGTTCTCATAGAAGGCCCATGTGGGCCTGGTCATTTAAAGCCTTCTGATCGCACTGCCCAGGCTGCGATCGCATAGAGGAGACCACTGGGCAGTGTGTTTTTATAGCGGGATTTAATTCATTTTCCTCATCTTCTTCTTCTTCCTTGGGATGATTTTCAGCATTCAAGAGGGGCAAACGACCTAGTTATTGAAGGTAAGTAAATTCTACCCTAATATTAGTTTAATGCATGGATTACAAGCTAAATTAACTACCTAATTAGTGAAAATTAAGGATTTGGGGTAGTAACCTAGGGCTTTTGAAAATGAAGAAAATTACTCGTGCATTTGCTATGAATTCATACAAAAATCATATATTAACAATCCTTAGGTTATGGGTAAGTGTTTCCTTCGAGAATTTTCGGAATCCAGGCTTGCAGGCCCGGGGTTGGATTTTGGGATTTCCTCAAGAATGGTGAATTTGACTAAATAATAGGAGAATTCCATGCTTTGAATATAAATTGATATATTTGTATAACATTTGGCTAGTTTCGAGTCTGTGGGTGTCGGTTCGGAGTTTCAGGCGCATTCTTGACCTGGGGAGTAGGTGCGACGCGAGGTGAGTCTCCTTTCTAACCTCGTAAGAGGGAATTGTCCTCGTAGGTGTTTTAAATGATATATGTGATAATTGTGGGGGCTACATACGTACAAAGTGACGAGAGTCCGTACGTAGCGGCTATTATTATTATGTTTGGGTATTTAGGTCCACATCATGCCTTGTGTTTTATTTAATATGAATTATATGCTTAATAAATTAAATGTTACATTCGGCTTATTTCCCTGAGATCACGGAATTTGAGGAAATTTTTAAGGAATTGTTTACTGAAAAATAATTTAAAAAAGAATAGTGTGTGTGCATGTGACCGCTTCACAATTTACATTCCGCGAGGGGAGTGTGATTTCCCCCATTCTTATTGGAACGGGTCGTACGCCACAGTGTATTGGAAGATGTACTTTTGGTTCGGGTCGTTCGATGCTCGGCAGTGCATTGATGTGAGTACTTTATGGAAAGGTGCACTTATGGTTCGGGCCGTTCGACCCTCGGCAGTGCACGGACATGACTATCTTATGAATCTGGCCGGTTGTCCTTATCATGTATGCGCATGATTTATTTGTAACTAAATTCATGGACACTGCTTTGACAGATATTTGGGGGAAGGGGAAGTAGTAATTGTCTATTTATTTCCAATACTTCCTCGGATTTCAGTGCCTTATATATATTTGTTGTTTCACTGCCTTTACATGCCTAATGTTTTCATCATATTCCGTTGATTTATACTGTTGGACCTTAGTGAGTGTCCAGTCGACCTCTCGTCACTACTCTTCGAGGTTAGGTGGGATACTCACTGGGTACATATATATTTTTGTACTCATGCTACATTTCTGTACTTAATTTTACAGGTTCTGAGGTTGGTACATCTAGTTGTTGGACCGGAGCTTGATTTTGATTTATAGACGAACCTGACTTCACGATTAGCTGCTTTCTCCTGGCGAACTCCGGCAGCACCATGGGGTTTCTTTTGCTTATTTCCCATTTATTTCCTTCAGACAGTGGGACTGTATATTATATCTTTTGTATATTCTGTTAGTATGCCCGTAGGACTTGTGACACTAGTTCCTGCCACACACGTGATGGTTATTATAGATTACAGGTCTATATATGTTGGCTCACGCCTCTCATGACCACTTTTGATTAAAAACTAGCTGATTATTCTTGTCAATTTATGTCTTAAGTTTTAAAAACTGGGTATATGTTGAAATGTTTAATCGAATAAGAAGGAACCCTTAGTAAGTTGAGTTTTGGCTTGCCTGACCCCGCTGTTGGACGCCGTCACGACCTAAGTTAGAATTTTGGGTCGTGACATATGAATTGACTCTTTAGGATATGAATTGAACTTTTAGGATATGAATTAGATTTTTAGTTTATGTATTTGAATTTTAGTTTATAAATTGAAATTTTAGGATATGAATTGAACTTTTAGCATATGAACTGAGCCTTTAGGATATGAATTGAACTTTTAGGATATGAATTGACTTTTAGTTTATGTATTTGAATTTTAGTTTATAAATTGAAATTTTTGGATATGAATTAAAATTTTAGGATATGAATTGAACTTTTAGGATATGAATTGACTTTTAGTTTATGTATTTGAATTTTAGTTTATAAATTGAAATTTTAGGATATGAATTGAACCTTTAGGATATGAATTGAACCTTTAGTATATGAATTGAGCCTTTAGGATATGAATTGAAATTTTAGGATATGAATTGAGCCTTTAAGATATGAATTGAACTCTTAGGATATGAAATGAAATTTTAGGATATGAATTGAACCTTTAGGATATGAATTGAACTTTTAGGATACGAATTGGACTTTTAGTTTATGTATTTGAATTTTAGGTTATAAATTGAAATTTTAGGATATGAATTGAACCTTTAGGATATGAATTGAACTTTTAGGATACGAATTGGACTTTTAGTTTATGTATTTGAATTTTAGGTTATAAATTGAAATTTTAGGATACGAATTGTAATTTTAGGATATGAATTGTACTTTTAGGATATGAATTGAGCCTTTAGGATATGAATTGAAATTTTAGGATATGAATTGAAATTTTAGGATATGTCTTGGAATTTTAGTTTATAAATTCAAATTTTAGGATATGAATTGAATATTTAATTTATGAATTGAATAATTTTGCTATGAATTGAACCTTTTTTATATGAATTGAACATTTTTTATATGAATTGAACATTTTTTATATGAATTGAAATTTTTGTGTATGAATTGAAATTTTAGGATATGAATTGAGCCTTTAGGATATGAAATTAATTAACTAAAAAAATATTAAGATATGAATTAACTAAATTAATTTGTTCTTGTTTTGTTTGTATAGATGGAACATCGAACTTGGATGTACAATAGGAATTATCCTAATCGGCGGAGATTGCAGGAGGATTTTATAGAAGGGGTTGATGACTTTATTAGACATGCAACGGAACTTCCACCATACCAAAGTGAAAAATTAATTAGGTGCCCTTGCATAAGGTGCGACTGTATGAGGTTTGAAAAATCGGAGGAAGTTAGACTTCATCTTTATAGGAAGGGGTTTATAGCGAATTACTTTGTGTGGACTAATCATGGAGAGGTCGATGGTAGCAATGGGAGATTTTATAACATGGTTGCGGGTGAAAGTAGTAGGTCGGTGGAGAATACAAATCGTGATTCTAGAATTCATGATATGGCTGCGGATGCTTTTGGGATGCAATTTGGGGATGAGCCCAATGAAAATGTTGAACAAACTCCTAATGATGACGCAAAACGTTGTTTTGAACAGTTAGAAGAAGCTAGTTGTCACGACCCCAAATCCTAAACCGGCCATGATGGCGCCTATCGTGGAACTAGACTAGCCAATAATAACATGTTTACAGTTTCTCAAATGCTAATCCCAACCAATTTCAAGCATTTCATAAACTATACCGAATTTTCTAAATACATTAAGCCAATAAATAGTTCAACCAACCCCAAAACCCGGAGCCGACATGTCATGAGCATCTAAGAGAGATAAGCCAAAAAGGTATACTATTATAATACAAAACCTCTGAATAAATAGCTAGGTACATCAAGAAGGGAAACAGAGATGCTACGGACGCTGAACAACTACCTATATATCCCGCACTCCGGCTCCGCACGGAATAGATAGCTAATGCTCAGTATCTGCACCTGAATCTTCACACAGGGGTGCAGGGAGTAATGTGAGTATGCCAAATCAGTAGTAATGAAAATAAATCAAGTATAAGCGACAAGAAAACACATGAAAATCAATGTCATCAATTCACAATATGCACATCCTTTCTTTCCAACAGTATAAACATAGATATATGAAACCATCATGCCTTAAAACCAACTTCAAAAAAGTCCTTCGAAAAATGTATATTTCCAACAACTTCAAACCAAAAGATTTAGTATGAAAATGAAATAAATCATAAAGAGGACCCTCGGGCAAAACATATTTCATAAGTTCATAGTGAAAGTGGTAAAACCATAAGTAGCCCCTCGGGCAAAAACATGTATCATAATCAGCCCCTTGGGCATGCCTCATAGTCACTCATAATCATCCCCTCGGGCATACCTCACCATCACTCATGATCAGCCCCTCGGGCATACCTCACCGTCACTCATGCCTCCCAATCACTCATCACTCGGCACTCGGTGCGCTCATTGGGGGTGTGTGCATACTCCGGAGGGGCTCTTTCAGCTCAAGCGCAAATATCAAGCCACCTCGTGGCGTATCGTATCCTTATAATTAGTCCCTCGGCCTCACTCAGCAGAACCTCTCAAAAGCCCCTCGGACGAATCAGTAAAAAAGGTGCTCGACCCAAAACATCATTTTTAAATCTCAAAGTAGTGTAAATTAGGCTGAGTTTCGAAAATAGTAAGCACAATATGACTGAGTGAAATCATCAATAAATAGTGAGAAAAACAGCACTAAAAATCCCCCAATGGGTCTAAACAGATCGGCACGAGGCCCCAAACACGGCTTAAAGCCCAAATATTGCAACAATCTTTAGAATATAATTTAACATAAGGTTTTGAGTAAAATATGCAACTCATTAGTTGCCGCGGAGAGGACCAAGTCCAATCCAAAAATCAGTGTGCGCCACATACTCATCATCCGACATGTGTGCCATTCTAAAATCAGTGAGAAATATGTAGTCCAGGGTTTCATACCCTCAGGAAAAGATTTATAACCATAACTTACCTCTACCGGGCCACAACACTAGTTCGCTATGCTCTTGACCCTCAAATTGGCTCCCGATTGCTCCGAATCTAGCCAAAACCAGTTTAACATCATTAATATATACTAAAGGAACACAACCCAATCGAAAACTATCAAATTATACAAGAATCTCGAAATTTGGCCAAACCCTAGCCCCGAGCCCACGCTTCGAAATTCGATAAAATTTATATCACTAGAAACCTCGTCCTCCCACGATTCTACACATACCAAAAACACCACAATCGGACCACAATTGCCTACCCAAATTGTCAAAAGAAATTTCCAATCCTCCACCCATTCTTCCCAACCTTTTCCTACTTTAATCCTTCAATTTACAAGCCTAATCCAAACAAAATAGCATAGAAACGACTTTAATAACCCGGGAACTTACCTCCACTGAACACCCACGAATCCTCTCTTCAAATTGCCTTCAAATGAGCTCCAACCGCATGCAACAATGGTGAAATGAATAAAATTTCACGGAGGCCTATTTTATATTGTTCTGCCCTGCAATTCCGCACCTGCGGACCTTTAATCACACTTGCAGACCCGCACGTGCGGTCCTAGGTGCGTACCTGCGCAATCCCACTAATGGACCAATTCTTGCACCTACGGCCACTTCTCCGCACCGGCGGTCTCGCAGGTGTGGCCAAGTCTTCGCAACTGTGGATTTCCCCTACCTAGCCTCCTTTCGCACCTGTGCATGGCCTTTGGCACCTGCGACATCACACCTGCGGCTACCCATCCACAGGTGCGGCCAACACCAGAAACTTACACCAACAGCCTTTTGTTGCATTTTTCTTAAGGTCAAAACTCTGCCAACCATGTGAAATCAATCCCGAGCCCCTCGGGGCCCAAACCAAACATACCAACACACCCCATAGCATTATTCCAACTTAGTCGAGCCTTCAAAAACACCAAAAACAACATGAAAACACCAAAATTACATCAAATTCAAGCCTATGAACTTTGAAACTTTCAAATTTTTCCAACTACGCAGAAACCAACCAAAACACCATTGATTGACCTGAAATTTTGCACAAATACCCAAAATGATATTAAGGACCTGTTTCAACTTCCGGAATCCCATTCCGACCCTGATAGCCTATTTCCACTGCCCCGAAATTGCCAAAAACTAACTTTCGCCAATTCAAGCCTAATTCTACACCAGACATCAAAACTTCATTCTGAACACACTCCTAAGTTCCAAATCACCTAACGAAGCTATCTGAGCCATAAAATCCGCATTCCAAGGTCGTTCACCAATAAGTCAACTCTCAGTTGACTTTCTCAACTTTTAGGCTACTTTAGGAGACTAAATGCCTCAATGCTCGCCATGACCACTCCGGACCCAAACCAACTGACCCAACACAATAAAAACAGGCTAGCAATATATGACAAATGCAGAAATAGGGGAAACAGGGTAAATCAGACGGAACGACCAGTCGGGTCGTTACATCCTCCCCCTCTTAAACAAATGTTCTTCCTCGAACGGGTCGAGAAACATACCTAGAGTCTCGACTAAGTGAAGATATATGTCATGTATCTCCCGCTCGGTCTCCCAGGTGGCATCCTCCACCAGCTGCCTTCTCCACTGAACCTTCACTGAAACTATATCCTTAGACCTCAGCTTTCTGACATGTCGACCCAAAATAGCCACTGGCTCTACCTCATATGACATATCACCCTCGAGTTGAACCGTGATGAAGTCCAAAACATGAGACGGGTCACTAACATACTTCCGTAGCATCGAAACATGGAACACCGGATGAATACTCGACAAACTGGGAGGCATAGCAAGCCTATAAGCCACCTCCCCAACCCTTTGAAGCACCTCAAATGGCCCAATGAACCTAGGACTCAGCTTTTCCCTCTTCCCGAAGCTCATAACACCCTTCATGGGTGACACCTTCAGCAACACCTTATCCCCAACCATGAAAGACACATCTCGGATCTTCCAGTCCACATAACTCTTCTGCCTAGACTGCGTCGTGCGAATCCGCTCTAGAATCGACTTCATCTTACCCAACGCATCCTGAACCAAGTCTGTGCCCAATAGCCTAGCCTCGCCTGGCTCAAACCAACCAACCGTGGATCTGCACCTCCTACCATATAAATCCTCGTACGGAGCCATTTGGATACTCGACTGATATCTGTTATTATATGCAAACTCTACTAGTGGCAGAAACTGGTCCCATGAACCACCAAAGTCAACCACAAAATCACACAACATATCCTCCAAAATCTGAATGGTACGCTCCGACTTCCCGTCGGTCTGAGGATGAAACGTTGTGCTCAACTCAACCTGAGTACTCAACTCTCTTTGTACGGCTCTCCAAAACTGAGATGTGACTGAGTACCTCTGTCGGAAATGAAAGAAATCGGAACCCCATGCAATCGGACAATCTCCCTGATATAAATCTCAACTAACCGCTCCGAAGAATAAGTAGTACCAACAGGAATGAAGTGCACGGACTTGGTCAGTCGATCCACAATAACCCATATAGCATCAAACCTCCTCGAAATCCGTGGGAGTCCAACTACGAAGTCCATGGTGATCCAATCCCACTTCCACTCCGAAATATCAAACCTCTGAAGCAATCCACCTGATCTCTGGTGCTCATACTTGACCTACTGACAGTTGAGACACCAAGCCACAAACTCAACAATATCTTTCTTCATCTGCCTCCACCAATAATGCTGCCTCAAATCCTGATACATCTTTGCGGCACCCGGATGGATGGAATACCGCGAACTATGGGCCTCAGCTACAATCAAATCTCGAAGCCCATCTACATTGGGCACGCAAATCTGGCCTTGCATCCTCATGACCCCATCATCACCAATAACCACATCCCTGGCATCACCGCGACGGACCCTGTCCTGAAGAACAAGGAAATGTGGATCATCATACTGGCATGCTCTAATCTGATCGTAAAGAGAAGACCTGGAGGCTACGGACCCTGCTCTAATCAATAGATTAGCACAAAAGAGTTCAAGAAAGATAGAAGTGTTTCCTAAAAGTTTGGTAGCCTCTCGAAGATAAGTACAGACGTCTCTGTACCGATCCGCAAGACTCTACTAAACCTACTCATGTCTGTTGAGTCCTATGTAACCTAGGCTCTGATACCAAACTATCACAATCCCAAATCCTAAACCGATCGTGATGGCGCCTATCGTGGAACTAGGCTAGCCAATAATCACATGTTTACAGTTTCTCAAATGCTAATCCCAACCAATTTCAAGAATTTCATAAAATATAAAGAATTTGCTAAATACATTAAGCCAATAAATAGTTCAACCAACCCCAAAACCCGGAACCAACATGTCATGAGCATCTAAGAGAGATAAGCCAAAAAGGTATACTATTATAATACAAAACCTCCGAATAAATAGCTAGGTACAACAAGAAGGGAAACAGAGATGTTGCGGACGCTGAACATCTACCTCTATATCCCGCACTCCGGATCCGTACGGAATAGATAGCCAATGCTCGGTATCTGCACCTGAATCTGCACACAGGAGTGCAGGGAGTAATGTGAGTACACCAACACAGTAGTAATAAAAATAAATCAAGTCTAAGCGGCAAGAAAACACATGAAAATCAATGTCATCAATTCACAATATGCACAGCCTTTCTTTCCAACAGTATAAACATAGATATATGAAACCATCATGCCTTAAAACCACCTTCAAAAAAGTCCTTTGAAAAATGTATATTTCCAACAACTTCAAACCGAAAGATTTAGTATGAAAATGAAATAAATCATAAAGAGGCCCCTCGGACAAAACATATTTCATAAGTTCAGAATGAAAGTGGTAAAATCATATGTAGCCCCTCGAAAAAAAACATGTATCATAATCAGCCCCTCGGGCATGCCTCACATTCACTCATAATCAGCCCCTCGGGCATGCCTCACCATCACTCATGATCAGCCCCTCGGGCATACCTCACCGTCAGTCATGCCTCCCAATCACTCGTCAATCGACACTCTGCACTCGGTGCGCTCACTGGGGGTGTGTGCAGACTCCGGTGGGGCTCCTTCATCCCAACGCTAATATCAAGCCACCTCGTGGCGTATCATATCCTCACAATCAGGCCCTCGGCCTCACTCATCAGAACCTCTCAAAATCCCCTCGGGCGAATCAGTAAAACAAGGTGCTCGACCCAGAACATCATTTTTAAATCTCAAAGTAGTGTAAATCAGGCTGAGTTTCGAAAATAGTAACCACAATGTGACTGAGTAAAATCATCAATAAATAGTGAGAAATCAGCAATAAAAAACCCCCAAGGGGTCTAAACAGATCGGCACGAGGCCCCAAACACAGCTTAAAGCCCAAATATTGCAACAATCTTTAGAGCATAATTTAACATAAGGTTTTGAGTAAAATATGCAACTCATTATTTTCCGCGGAGAGGGCCAAGTCCAATCCAAAAATCAGTGCGTGCCACATACTCGTCATCCGACATGTGCGCCATTCTAAAATCAGTGAGAAATATGTAGTCCAGGGTTTCATACCCTCAGGACAATATTTATAACCATTACTTACGTCCACCGGGCCACAACACTAGTCCGCTATGCTCTTTCCCCTCAAATTGGCTCCCGATTGCTCCGAATCTAGCCAAAACCAGTTTAACATTATTAATATATACTAAAGGAACAAAACCCAATCGAAAACTATCAAATTATACAAGAATCTCGAAATTCGGCCAAACTCGAGCCCCGGGCCCACGCCTTGGAATTCGATAAAATTTACATCACTAGAAACCTCGTCCTCCCACGATTCTACACATACCAAAAACACCACATTCGGACCGCAATTGCCTACCCAAATTGTCAAAAGAATTTTCCAATCCTCCACCCATTCTTCCCAACCTTTTCCTACTTTAATCCTTCAATTTACAAGCCTAATCCGAACAAAATAGCATAGAAAGACTTTAATAACCCGGGAACTTACCTCCACTGAAGACCCACGAATCCTCTCTTCGAATTGCCTTCAAATGAGCTCCAACCGCATGCAACAATGGTGAAATGAATAAAATTTCATGGAGGGCTCTTTTATACTGTTCTTCCCAGCAATTCCGCACCTGCGGACCTTTAATCGCACCTGCGCAATCCCACTAACGGACCAATTCTCACATCTGCAGCTTTGCAGGTGCGACCAACTCTTCGCACCTGCGGATTCCCCCTGCCTAGACTCCTTTTGCACCTGCACATGGCCTTTCGCACCTGCGGCTACCCATCCACAGGTGCGGCCAACACCAGAAACTTACACCAACGGCCTTTTGCTGCATTTTTCTTAAGTTCAAAACTCCGCCAACCATCCAAAATCAATCCCGAGCCCCTCGAGGCCCCAACCAAACATACCAACACACCCCATATCATTATTCCAACGTATTCGAGCCTTCGAAACACCAAAAACAATATGAAAACACCAAAATTACATCAAATTCAAGCTTATGAACTTTGAAACTTCCAAATTTCGCCAACTACGCTGAAACTAATCAAAACACCTCCGATTTACCTGAAATTCTGCACACATACCCAAAATGACATTATGTACTTGTTCCAACTACCGAAATCCCATTCCAATCCCGATATCCTATTTCCATTGCCGAACGGAAATCGCCAAAAACTAACTTTCGCCAATTCAAGCCCAATTTTACACCGAACATCAAAACTGCATTCCGAACACACTCCTAAGTCCAAAATCACCTAACAAAACTATCCGATCCATAAAATCCGCATTCCGAGTTCGTTCACCAATATGTCAACTCTCAGTTGACTTTCTTAACTTTTAGGCTACTTTAGGAGACTAAATGCCTCAATTCTCACCATGACCACTCCGGACCCAAACCAACTGACCCAACATAACAAAAACAAGCTAAAATATATGAGAAATGTAGAAATGGGGGAAACAGGGTAAATCACACGGAACGACTGGTCGGGTCGTCACACTAGTCGTCCATTAAGGGAAGGAAGTCTGCACTCTGAGCTGTCTGTTGCAGTTAGATTACTAAGTATAAAATTATGATTGGAATATTTCTCAAGCAGCTATGGACTCTTTCATTGAGCTTATGAGTGAACTAGTTGACCCTAATATCAACTTACCTGATGATTTCTATAAGGCAAAGAGATTTGTTTCTAAATTAGGACTTTCGTCAGTGAGAATTGATTGTTGTGAAGATGGTTGCATGTTATATTATAAAGATGATGCAAATTTTAAATAGTTGTAAATTTTGCAACAAGCCTCGTTTCAAGAGCTTTCCAGGGGGAATTTGGTCGATATCAAGGCGATGCAATATTTACCTCTTATACCTAGGTTAAAGAGGTTATATGCTTCGATGAGTTCTGCTTCTCATATGAGATGACACTTTGAAAATAGAAGATCACTTGGTGTTATGTGTCATCCTTCAGATGGAGAAGCTTGGAAGCACTTTGATAGGAAATATTCATATTTTGCTAGTGAACCAAGGAACATTCGATTAGGTCAGTGTGCGGATGGCTTCACGCCTTTTTCTGTATCTGCGACACCATATACATGTTGGCCTGTCTTTCTTACACCTTATAATCTATCACCCGAGTTGTGCATGACTAGCCCATATATATTCTTAAATTGTATTATCCATGGTCCACGTAATCCGAAAAGTTTGATTGATGTATATTTGCAACCTTTGATTGATGAGCTAAATCAATTGTTGTACGATGGTGTTGAAACATATGACATATCAACCAAGCAGAATTTCAATTTGTGTGCTAATTTAATATGGACAATTAATGATTTTCCTGCATATGGAATGTTGTCTGGGTGGATGGCTGCTGGTAAGCTAGCTTGTCCTTACTGCATGAAAAATAGTAAAGCGTTCACTTTGAAACATGGACGAAAGCAATCATGGTTTGATTGTCATCGTCAATTCTTTCCTCCTGATCATGAGTTTAGAAGGATGAAAAATGCATTAAAAATGAATAAAATCGAGTATGATTCTCCACCTTTGATACTATCAGGTGAGGAAATTTGGGAGAGGGTCCAAAACTTCAGTAAAGTTATTGAAACTCCACCTTATAGATTCTCCGGATACGGAATTACTCATAATTGGACGAAACAAAGTATATTTTGGGAGTTGCCTTATTGGAAGGATAATCTTCTCCATCACAACCTTGATGTCATGCATATTGAGAAGAATTATTTTGACAATTTGTTCAACACAGTGATGGATGTTAAAGGTAAGATAAAGGATAACCCGAATGCTAGAAGGGACTTACAAGAATATTGCAGGCAACCTGAATTATACTTGCAGACAGAAAATAATGGTAAGATATTCAAGCCCAAAGCAAGTTACACATTCACTTTGGAAGAAATACGACAAATTTGTGATTGGGTAACGAAATTCAATATGCTTGAGGGTTATGCGTCGAATCTTGGAAAAAATTTGATATAGAGGTAGGGAAGTTGAGCCATTTGAAAAGTCATGACTGTCATGTTTTCATGGAGACCTTAGTGCCTATTGCATTTTGTGGTTTTCCTGAAAGAATCTGGAAACCCATCACAAAGATTAGTTTGTTTTTCAAAGACTTGTGTTCTTCCACATTAAGAGAAGAACACCTACTCCGCATGGATCAGAACATTCGTGTAACATCTACTAAGATGGAAAAGATATTTCCATGTGGTTTTTTGATGTGATGGAACACCTTCCAATCCACCTTGTACACGAGGCACGACTTGGAGGGCCTGTTCAATATAGATGGATGTATCCCTTTGAGATGTAATATTATAAGTTTCATGTAATTTTCTGTTTTATGTGAATGTTCTTGGCTAACCTGAAAGTATGTAGGACAATTGGCAAATGCAAACAATTTGTTAAGCAGAGGAATAGGATTGAAGGATCTATATGCGAAGCTTATCTTGCAAAGGAAACTTCTCATTTTTGCTCTTATTATTTTTAGAGTAAGGTGAGATGTGCTAGGAATAGGCCCGATAGGAACACGGTCGAATGTGTGAATGATCCATTATATCCGCCTATGTCCATATTCAATCAACCAGGCCGATGTTCTAAGGATGTTAGAAAGAGAAGTTTGAGTGATATGGAGTACAAGTCAGCTACACTTCATGTGTTACTAAATTGTCCCAAAGTTGTACCATTTCTCAAGTAAGTATTGATTTATTAGTTATCAAAATATAAAATTTAATGTGATTACATCTCAATGCAACTACTAAAAATATTTGAATGTGTCACAGTCACTTCGTGGGTCAATTTGGCCATGATGTTGTATATACGGGATTTGATACGTGGTTCAAACAATTTGTAATTTTATCCTTATAATATTCTAACACTATGTAGGTAAACAATGTTTGGAAGTTACGCTAACTTATGAAGTATTTTGACGATATGTAGGTAAATGATCCAAATAATGGTGTAAATCAATTTTGAAAGATATATCTTGGGGACCTGGGCTTCAGGTCACAACAATGTCTAAGTACGTTGTGAATGGTTATAAGTTTCATACAGAGGATTTCTCTAAAAATAAAAATAGCAACAACAGCGGGGTGTGAGTTCAGGTGATGGCAACCAATGTTGGAGTTATTGATTATTATGGTTTGCTCAAAGAAATAATTGAACTAGAATATGCAGGTTGGCCGTATAAGAAATTGATACTCTTTAGATGCAAGTGGTTTGACCCACATCCAACAAGAGGTACAAGAGTACACAACCAATACAACATAATTGAGGCTAATCATTCGAGGGAGTATGATCGCTATGATCCTTTCATAATTGCACATAATGTTAGGCAAGTGTATTATTCTCCTTATCCATTGCGGAGGAATAAGTCTGATTGGTGGGTTGTAATTAAAACTAAGCTTGTAGGTAGGGTGGAAGTCGAGAATGTGTTAGATGTTGTTTATCAAAACGATATCTCCAGTGTTCACCAAATAGTGGACGAACTTTTAAAAATTATTTGGAACATCCTGCACACATATCTGAAGAAGTTGATATAGATGAAGTAACAATTATAGAAAATGAGGAAGAAGAATCAACTGATCAAGCTAAAACTAGTGAGGAAGAATTCTCGGACGAGGAACAATATGTCGATGAGCTTTAAAAAATTGGTTTCTTTAATAACTCTCGTTTTATAGCTAGTTTCTTATATGTTTAAATCTAAATATGTATTATATTATGCAGATGACAGGCAAGGGTCGAGGTAACGATGACCCTACTGGTTCTCGGGGTCGAGAAAAGGCTAGGAAGGGAAAGATGAGGGTAGAAGATATCCTCTATCTTTTCCACCTTCTACAGAGATGCTGATGCCTGCGCCTATGTCTTATCCTCCACCCGATGACTATTATGAGGTGCCACATCATCACCAACCCTATGTCTTTTTGCAAACACCGGGTCTTTCATCACAGGTCCATAGGACTGTACGTCCGTCATACAGTCCAGCTGCCTCACGACCACATGAATCACATCCATCCGTGTCACAGCCACGGGGGTCACAGCCACAGGGGGTCACATAGATCAGTATCACAGCCATCAGTGTCACAGCCGCTTGCGATCGATCCAGCTATGTCGCAGTCACAGGGATCACAGCCATCTTCATCAGGGACTCTATCTATTTCAGGCCTTCGCCTGCGAGATAGTAGCTCTGACCCCCCTACACCTTCCACACACGCCTCTAATGTACAAGTTTCGGACAATGATGCTGATGATGACGAGGAGGTGCATTATGATCAGTATGGCAGGATCATCATAGTCCCTGAGGGTGATGGGTAAAAGTAATTTGCTATTTTTACGTTTATTGTTTTGTACAGTTTGTACTAAGATATTAATGTGTTTTTTTTGTTAAATTGCAGGTTCATCCTGAGTGATATTACTACGAGTATAATCACCAAAGCCACCAGAAAGCTTTATGATGCCCCCTATATGAGTTGGAGTGAATTTCCATTCACGCTGAAGGAGCAAATTTTCAATGAATTTAAGGTATAAATATTCTTTTAAGCAGTATAATTATTTATATTTATGATATTTCCATATAATATTTAAATTTTGAAATACAGAGCAAGTGTGTATGGGAACACGGCTATTGTGCGGAAGTGGCTGCAAATTTTAATCTCAAAGCTCAAAAGCAGTTGTCGCATAGTTTCTTCAAAGCTAGACAGTTCAACAAGAAGCCTAGCTGATTGCTTCAACATTTATGGGAAGATTTGCAAAGACAATAGCTTACCGCAACCTTCTTACAGAAGAGCGAAAAAGGAAAGAAATCTTGCGCATCCGAGAAGGGAGGCTCCTTGCACACTGGAGGTGCGATCAGCCAAGGGACAATAAACAGAAGATTAGTACGTAATTGATTAATTTATTTTAATTTTCAAAGTATATCTATTCTGTTTATTAACTAAATTTTATGAGTTTTCAGGAAAAGAAGTTGGGGCATCCAATGAAATAAAATGAGTTATTCAAGGAGACTCATATTGTCAAGAGGAAGAAAGAGATGGATCAAGAAAGGTGGGTCCAGGGCCGAGTCTCGACTGTACATGTAAGTTTTCACTTTTCATTAAGTATTTTGATTTATTCTTATATAAATTTTGAAATACTAATTCAATATAATTTTTCTTATAGGATCACTTCACATCTGACGTGGAGGAATTCATACGTAGTCAGCCACCTAATGAGTCGGGCGAGGCAATCCAACTTTCCGACGAGGATGCTGAAAGAATATGGATGGAGGCTGCTGGTAGTGCAAAATGGGGGAAGGTATACGAGCTTCCTACTAAGAAGTTCCATCACTATCACTGTGGAATGCAAGGAATAGGTACCTCCTCGCAAGGCGAGCAACTTCATGGGGAGAGCCTCTGCGCTATGCGGGAGACTGTGACAAAGCTCACATCCGAGCTAGAAGTGGCCAAGGAAAAAGAAAAGCTTAGAGATGCTCAGTACGTTGGCATGCAAGCTCAGTACCATGGCATGCAAGCTCAGCTCAAAGCTCTCCTAGATTCTGGAGCTTTTCCGATTCCCTGGTCTCGCGAGTCATCGCCAGAGGCTCAACTTGAACGTGGGTGTTCCTTCCGTCCTCCCCGTGCTAGTTTCTCCCGTCCTCCCCGTGATCGTTATTTTCGTCCTCCACAAAATGACCCTTCTCATTACCGTCTTGATAATGAAGATTCATCAGACAGTGATGATAATGATGTTGAATGAAAAAGTCCTTGAGTACTTTTATATATTTTGAACTAGACAATAGAACCGGTTTTCGAATGGGCTTGTAATAAGTGTTAACTTAATTTTTTTAGTTTAATGTGTTAGTTTTATTGAACTTTATACTTTGTTGGTTTTAATGTTGTTGTTGTGTTATTGTTGTTGTTGTTGTTGTTGTTGTTATTTTTGTTGTTGGTTTAATTGTTGGTATTGTTGTTGTTGTTGCTTGTAATAGGAAATTTGGTTTGCTGGCAGGTGGTGTAGCTGCCAAAACAAGCAGTTTCTGCCAAAATTATACCTAGAAAAGCGACCAAGTTGGTCGCTTTTCTATTTAAATTTTTTTTTTTTTGGGCAATAGCGACCAAGGTTGGTCGCTAATTAACCCAGATTTCCTAAAAAGCGACCAACTTGGTCGCTTTTCTATTTAAATTTTTTTTTTTTTGGGCAATAGCGACCAAGGTTGGTCGCTAATTAACCCAGATTTCCTAAAAAGCGACCAACTTTGATCGCTATTAAACAAAAATTCTGGGTATTAGCGACCAATTTTGGTCGCTTATGTATAAAAAAAATTAAATTCTATAAATTAGCGACCAATTGTGGTCGCTTATGTTTAAAAAAAACTAAAAAAAAAGCGACCAACTTTGATCGCTATTAAACAAAAATTCTGGGTATTAGCGACCAATTTTGGTCGCTTATGTATAAAAAAAATTAAATTCTATAAATTAGCGACCAATTGTGGTCGCTTATGTTTAAAAAAAACTAAAAAAAAAGCGACCAACTTTGGTCGCTATTCCAGATTTAAAAATATAATATTTGGTTTACAGACCAAAGTTGGTCGCTATATTTTGAATAATAATAAATAAAAAAAACGTAATTTAATTATAGAGTCTAATTTTGGTCGCTAAATTTATATTATTAAAATATTAAAGCGACAAAAGTTGGTCGCTATATTGTATACCCGAAATATTTGGTCCTTTTACCTTAGAGACCAATTAACGACCAACTTTGATCCCTAAGGTAAAGGGGCCAACAAAATAGCGACCAAGCCAAGTTGGACGCATTTTGGTCTCTTTTTCACTGTTTAGCGACCATCTTTGGTCGCTTTGTCCCGAATTTTTAGTAGTGTTTTAAAACTGTGACTATTTTTGAATGATCACTTGTAAATTATTTTGCTATTTTTGATTTTTTTAACAGAGAGGGATTTGAAACATCTGCTTAGGCTTGAACTTTATCCTTTTAGAATGCATTTACTAGCTTTACCATTAAGTTACCACCTAATTCTTACGGGTAAAAGTCCTGAATCTACACTCCCTGGGAAGCAAGTATAGTCATATAAAAGTTGTAATTCAAGAAGTACTCATTGTTCCATTGGGAGCATAAATCTTCAATTCAAAGTCGGATGTTTAGAGCAAGTTTTATCGCATTAACTTTCCTTCAATGTATACACAGGTATACAGTTAAAAGTCAACCATACGATACATAGAACTTAAAAGAATGACAAAAATTATAGGTCTACTTTAACGCATTATAACATACATATGAAACTTTAATTTTCTACGCCGCTTACTCTGAAAATTATATGTTATAGTTCAACTTACCTAAATGGTATAAAATTATACACCATCAACATATAAAACTTTTGTTTTAAAAAAAATACGACTGCAATATTTAATTACTCAATGTGACAATTAGAGTTTTATCCGACTGCCCTTTATCCACTGAAGCCCATACCTTATGGAAGTGGATTGCATTGGGTAAAGAGCCAAATAGTATCCTATTTTTGACTAGGTAACATTATATTTTAGGATATTTTATGTCATATAAATACCAAAAGGAAATCTAAAAGTTGAAGCCTGATTGGTGGCTTACAATTGTAGGACATACTTCCTTAAAGAATTTATCTTATCCAATTGATACTCAAGATTACTGTCTCAAATCACTGTAACACCCCATCACTCTTACTGTAACACCCCATCATTCTCACCGTATATATAAGTGCTAAAGATCTCACCCCTCTCACACTACTAATAGTACCAGTCCAAGAATTATTATTTAATTCTTCAGCTGACAATTTAGATAGTAAAACTCAATTCCTTGTATTCATGGCTCTTCAGGCTGCTGCACTACTTCCTTCTGCTTTCTCTATTCCCAAAGAGGTTTGTGTTACTTTATATACCTCTTTAGTCTGCATTTGGAATCTGAAGCTTCAACTAATTCCTTTTTTAATACTTGTTCTGTTATCTTGCAGGGCAAAGCTAGTGCAACTTTGAAGGATTCTAGTCTCTTTGGAATTTCTCTCTCAGACCACATTAAATCTGATTTTGGCTCTTCATTCAAAGTCAAGGTACCTAGAAGTACATTTTTTAAATAAAAAAACTTTTAGGGGTCGTTTGATTGAAAACAAGTTATCCCGTAATTAGTTATCTCGAGATTTTTATTCCACCCTCCCACAAGAATAAAAATAATACTAAATCCCAGGATATCATGACTTTATCTCAACCAAACGTGGGATATACTCATCTCAAATTTAATCCCGAGATTATTATCCCTTATCCCTCATACCAAACGAGGCCTGGTAACTTTTGTATAAAGTTGGTTCCGATGTGTCTAAATTAGAAGGTTGTGAAACTTTACCAACTACGATAATAAAGTTACAAGTATTCGTTTGTCACATGTTGTCAAATGTAGTAATTGAACTTTATTTATTACAACGTATAGCCTCAAGACTATTAGTGTCACATTAAAGTAACTAAAGTACTTACTATGATACTAAGTTCAGTAATCATACGTGAAATTAACTCAATCCAGATTGTTAATCATAAGTGAAATTAACTCAATCCAGATTGTTAACTGATATTGAACTTCATGCAGAGCCAAAGAAGGTTGTCCCATGGATCTATTAGAGCCGAGACAATGGTTGCAACTCCAGGTGTTACTAATGCCTCTATGACAGGAAAGAAAACTTTAAGAAAAGGGTGTGTAGTAGTTACTGGAGCCTCTTCAGGATTAGGCCTAGCCACAGCAAAAGCACTAGCTGAGACAGGAAAATGGCATGTGATTATGGCATGTAGAGACTTTCTAAAAACTGAAAGAGCAGCAAAATCCGCAGGCATGCCTAAGGAGAACTACACAATAACGCACTTAGACCTCGCGTCCCTCGACAGTGTTCGCCAGTTTGTCGATAACTTCCGGAGATCAGGCCGCACTCTTGATGTATTGGTTTGCAATGCAGCAGTTTATCAACCAACTGCTAAAGAGCCTTCTTTTACTGCTGATGGATTTGAGCTTAGTGTTGGGACTAATCACCTTGGTCATTTCCTTCTTTCAAGATTGTTGCTTGATGATTTGAAGCAGTCTGATTACCCTTCAAAGAGACTCATCATTGTTGGTTCCATTACAGGTAAGTAAAGCAACCAATGACGGATCCGACAATGGGTTCACGGGTTCAGTAAGATCCAGTGTTTCTGGGTCGAATCACACATATATAGGAAGGACAGCCCGGTGCACTAAGTTCCCGCTATGCGCGGGGTCCAAGGAAGGGCCGACCACAAGGGTCTTATTATATACGTAGCTTACCCTGCATTTCTGCTAGAGGCTATTTTCGCGGCTCGAACCCGTGACCTCCTCGGCACATGGCAGCAACTTTGCCAGTTACGCCAAGGCTCGCCTTCTCGAATCCTATATATATGTGTGCCAAAAACAAGTACAGATAAAGTTAGATATGCATTTCAAAACCCACGGTATCTAAATTCGGAAATTTTGAATCGGCCACTACATGCAACCTTTCACTAAGTCAATTGGATTGAGAATATGAATTTACTACTCTTTTCAGTGGGAGACTAAACTTTGTTACTGAACTCATTTTTCAGGAAACACAAATACTTTGGCTGGAAATGTGCCTCCAAAAGCAAACCTTGGGGACTTGAGGGGATTGGCAAGAGGACTTGATGGACTTAACAGCTCGGCCATGATCGATGGTGGAGACTTTGATGGTGCAAAAGCATACAAAGACAGCAAAGTTTGCAATATGCTCACTATGCAGGAATTCCACAGGCGATACCATGAGGAGACTGGCATTACATTTGCCTCGTTATACCCGGGATGCATAGCAACAACAGGGCTTTTCAGGGAGCATATCCCATTGTTTAGACTCCTTTTCCCTCCATTCCAGAAGTACATTACCAAGGGATTCGTCTCTGAGACAGAATCTGGAAAGAGACTCGCACAGGTAATAATCACCAGCAGTAGCGAAGCCAAAAATTTTAATAAGAGGATATAAGGAATTGCAAGAACGCCACATTTAAAGTGAATCACCTATGCTACTGCATTAGAAGCTTCCCTTACAGAAAGAGTTTCCAACATAGAAAGAATTTCACTAAAACCATGTCGCTAAGGGTAAAATAGGAAAATAAATAATAAAAGATTTTCCAGGGTATCAGACTAAAAGAAAAGAATGTCATATAAAATGGGACAGGTGGAATAATAATTAACGGTAGCCTATTTATATTACTACTAGAAAGAAAAGAAAGTGGCCCAACCTTAACAAGAAAAAGGATTAACCTAAATGTTGGTAATTACAGGTTGTAAGTGATCCAAGCCTTACAAAATCAGGTGTCTATTGGAGTTGGAACAAGAATTCTTCTTCTTTTGAAAATCAGCTGTCACAAGAAGCCAGTGATGCAGAGAAAGCGCGTAAAGTATGGGAAGTCAGTGAGAAACTCGTCGGTTTGGCTTAGATTTTTCGGACTGAACTTAACTTTTGCTAAGGCAAAGAAGAAAAGAGAATTCATGAGTGAGGATTTGAATCGAAATTCTGTTTTGTTGTAGAAAAAAGGTTGTCATGTTGTAAGGTTCTGAGTTAGGAATAAAAATATCTCTCCAATTTCCTTCCAATATGAAAGTGATGGCCAAGTACATTTTGGTTTCTTATTTTCCTTTTGTATTGCAGTGGATAAGAAGAGCACTGCCCTGCCAAGGCGGAAGCTTTGTCCGATTGAACTCTTTTCCTCCCTAAGTCGTTAAACATGAGACCTTTTCAAGCGAGTCGGATAATTCCTATATTAGTGGACCCCGACTTGCTTGAGGTGTAGTAGTTGTATATGTATATGGGTTCACGTGAACTCACACTCCTTTCTCTAAATCATGTACTCCTATAATGTTATATTTTTTCAAAACTACTTAAATGTATGTATGTGCGCACATGCTCAAAGACTCATATGGTGCAGTAATTACCGTGTGCACTTCTACAACTGAAATTGATAGTTCAAATCCCATTCTAGACGGTCGTATTTTCGTATTTTCCGCATGGAATATATATATATATATGAAAATCAGTAAAATTTCAAAAAGAATATAATTTAAACATATAATTTCAAAAGTGTAATGTGTTAATGGTAAGAGACTAAAGGTATCAAGGGGCCGTGCGGGGTAAAGGATAAGGGAACCAGCCGCTTTCGGTACCGGGCCGGTTACCGGTTATTTTTTACCGGGTTTACCGGTTCCGGGCTTCCCCGGTGCTAAATCTAAGGAACTTTTTCATTCTTATACACTATTGAAACTGTATTACCCTTAATGTCCATGTTTAGTTAATCACCCCGCATAAACAAGTTTTGCTTACAAAATATATACAATCCACCTTAAAAGACTCTCAAGTCAATTATTTGTGCCTTCAATCAAGGAATTTAGTTGCACCCTTTTCCTTTCTTTTTCCTCTTCTCTTTTCTTATTTTTCTTCCACCTTAATATACGATAATCATTAATCTCTAAGCTATTTTCATTCCAAACAAGTGGGGCATTCAAGAAAACAGAAAAATCAAAGCAAATCAAATTGACGAAAAACTTAGATATATTTTTTGATTTGATCTAACACTTCACACAGAAATGTAAGGCCAGGAATAAAACCATGCTCTAACTATCAAACCAAATTTAATGCTAACTATTATGGGAAGGCAATAACAAGCCAAATAGATCATTGATTTAAGTTTAAAGGCAACAAGAACAAACGTCATATTTCAAATGATATTTTTAGGTAATTCCACCTATTTAATATCAAAAGAGTTCCACACTTACCATTTATCAACAACTGCATTATATGACCGTGGAAGAATTAAGATAGGACGTCAGATACAATAGCAAAGGATTTTAGTTAAAACCTTGATGTAGACTCAGTTACAGTCACTGGTCATTGAAAACTCAAATTAACTCGAAAGTAAAACGGATATCGTCGGCTCAAAAAAAAATTCGCTCTTTCCACAGTTGTAAATTCATGGTTGTTGAAATAAACCAAACTCCCGTTAGCAACTTCATATTTCATACAAATATAAGTTTCACATATAAAGCAAAATGGAGGTACTTTCTCTGCAGACGGAGGTGCTTTTCTAATTATCTCTTTATGATCCGGAGATTTTCCCAGCTATTTTCTGGTGGATCACACTCAATACTTACAGTATACACGTATTTATAATTAATCTATAATTTATTTATAATTTTTATACATTATTTTTACATAGTTAAATATAACTACAATATCATACAACTTAAATATAATTTTTATACAAATTTGATACAATATGTCTTTTGCATATTTTGTATCTGATTTATACATAGTAAAAATAAATTTCATACAACTAATTATATATTATACAACTTATCTAAATTTTTCGTACATTATTTCTACCCAGTTATATAATTACAATATCATACAACTTAAATACAATTTTTATGCAATATTGTTCAACTTTCATACAATAGTTAAATAAAAAATATATATATAAACAACATAATACAATTTTTCTACAATCTTACTACAATTTCGTAAATATAATGTATGTCATGTCTTCTTCTTCGAGTTTCAATCTGAAATTCAGTCAAAATCAAGTCTGGTCTTCACCAAAACACCCTCAAAATTGAGATATAAACTCCAAACTATATTCTTAATTGTTTGCAACAACACCCCAAACAAATAATGATTTTTGAAAATCCAATTTCGAATTCAAAGCTTCAAAGCTTTTTAATAGCTGTCAATGATGGAACTGTTATGCTCTCCTTTCCTTTGCTTTATATTACTGAAACTAGGGATTGAGAGATAGAGAGAGACGTAGAGAGAATTCTCAATTCTTTGCAACAACGCACAATTCAAACAAATAATATTTTTTTAAAACCCAAGTTCGAATTCAAAGCTTTTTAATGATTGTCAATGGTGGAATTACTACTATCTTATGCAAGATACGTGGTGAGAGGATGTGATGTGGAGATAGAAGCATGGGGGAAGTGGAAGATACGTTAGAGTGATTTTAGGACACTAATTATTATCATTAATTCTCTTAAAATGTACATAAATGGTAATTGAGTATATAATATGTAATTATAGTAAAACTTGAGTAGGGAGGGTAATATAGTTTCATATATTGTATAGAAATGAAAAAATTCCTAAATTTAACCGAAAATGGACCGGGCCCGGCCGTTTTTAGATAAAAAAAAAATTATTTTATATGACAATCATAATTTATATTAAGATAAAGTAAAAATATAAAACACTAACGTATAAAAAGAATGTTTGAATAAATTTCAAAAGGTGTAAAAGCCTTATATTTTACTTTGATTACGAATTTAAGATAATACAATGAACATGAAAAATATTAACTTATAGTATAAGTCTTAGGAGTGTTGATAACTTGATATATAAGGATCAAACTTCAAAGGCTTTCGTTTCATATTTTCAATGCATAATAATACTTTAAATTAACTTGTCTAACAAATTAAAATATTAAGCATAAATACGTCTAATAATTTTAAAATAACACAATTGTCTCAAATCAACTTAAATACGAATTTTTGGAGGACACTCAAGACAGCCGCCAGCCTGTTTGACGCCTTTAGTCCAAACGCCCACTTAACCACTTTGGCCATTTCAAGGAAAAAACCAACATATTATACAAAGTGTTCTAAGATAAGGAGGCTGCGATCAATTAAACATCCTCGGAAATTCATACTGATCAATAGATATCCTAGCCTTGTTGTTTGACTAGCAAAAGTTGATAGCGTGGATAAAAAGTTTTCAAAAGCTAAACCCTTGATATTTTCATTTATTTTGCAGGAAAAGAGATATATACAGTGGTAGACAAGTACAGGGAAGAGAACAAACTAAAAGACACTAAAGGGAACCATAAAATGGAAGAAACACAAACAACAGCTCAACAGGTCCATTTGGAGAAGTGCAAAAGAGAAGAAATGGTTTTTAGTAAGAGGTATTCCAATCAGACCAGTTAGCTTCACTTCCAACTCTGGGGATGCTATTGACCCTTGAATACATATCAACTTTGAAATTAGCTCCACACATTGCCCCTTCACTATCTACCCTTGGCATTGCCCTCATCTTGTTCATTGGATGCTCGAAATTCATTAGCCCTTTCTCACTATGAAACATGCAACCTGTGCATTTTATTCACAACCGAATGTACTCATCAATAGAATTCAAGAATATGTCATGTTAAACAATAGAAAAATCATTTTTTCCTGCTATGACTCAGTGGCGGAGACACCCTTTAGTAAGGGGTGTCATCCCGACCCGACCTAAATACTTTTCTTAAAAATGTGTATATAGATGTGTTTTGTTCAGGAGGATGAACTCGATATTTTTCATCTCCCCGCTCGAGCCAAGCCAGATCGAACAAAAGATCTTCTCAATAATGCTTTCGTTCTCCCGGCTATGATATTGGTATAAAGCCCGGTATAAAGCCCTCTTCCTTCTCTCCGAAGGATAAATGTCATATGTGAGAAGGATATTAATATAGCTTCTTCCTTCTCTGTGCGTGGGTTAACCCTTGATCGGATGATTATTCTTATTTCAAAGTCAAAAAATAGAGTTCTTTAATTTTCACTTTAACAACTATATTTTTCTAACATCTCAAAAGGCGATTCCCCCTACTATCTACAATTCCAGACGCGACTAGGATAAGAAGTAAAATCCTAAAACACCACCAAAAGATATGGTGCAGTGGATAGGATTGCACTTCTCTTAACCAGAGATCTCGGGTTCGAGACCTGATATGGAAAAATCCTTGTAAGGGACCGCTTCTCCCGAATGGAGCCCTACGGCGGATATAATCAGGCTCCAATTCGGATACCGACGCTGGGTGAAAAACCAAAAAAAAAAAAAAAATCCTAAAACTATAGTAATAATCTTGCAGAAAATCCTACTGTTTAGACTCTGGTGTGTCAAATACCCTTGTAGATGTTACCTGTGGGAAAGGGTGCAAATGACTTTGCACATCCAGCTTTAATAACCTCCAAATCATCGGAAATCACAACAGATCCATCAGCAGCAATACCCCAAAACAGCTTCACCCCACCATCTGAACCCTGTAAATTATATAATAGCAGTTTCTTTTTAACTCTAGTAAATGTAAATGGTTGCATTAACTCAGGTAAAGTACTACTTACCAAAGCAACAAATACAGTTCCAGTCTTACTGTCATAGATTACAAAGGCATAGCTCCCATCAAAATCCTTAATAACTTGATCAGCTGGATAGGGTCCCCTGTCCCTCAATGTTCTGTAGGCTTCTATTACTAGCATGGCTTCATTTGTACCTTTTGATAGCCCATATTGTTTTATTTGTCCACATAAGTTGTTCAAGCTCCCCAAAAACAAGCAGTATATATCATCATACCCACAAAACAACCTTCCAATTAAAAGTTAAAAGTTAATTATTTTGTAAACAAAGAGTTGTCCCAATCATTTCAAAATTACCTTTGCGTCTGATGAAGCAAGGAAGTGGAGTGAGAAGGAACAAAGGCAAGAGCAGCAGCATTTCCAAAGCTTACAGAAAAGGTATTTGAGGGGTGAGCTGAGACGAATTTTTCAAGAGTTTCTTCAGGTAGCAAACATCTTTTAGATGAAGGGCTATGTAGCTCATCTGGTGGATGCGCGAATGCCTTGTGAAATATCGCCAACATAATAATACACAACTTCTTGATATTTACTTCAACGAGTGGAATAGAAATTCATACTTCTTACTTTCGCTATATATATAAGGATGAAAAGAAAAAGAAACACATCCGTAAGTTACCAAACCAATTGAGTACTAATTCAAAATGTGTTTTTTAAATATAAATTTTATCATTTAATTCTAATTTAGCAATCATCTTTATCAAAAAGTTTAAACCATAACAAAAAGCCTTTTTATTTATATAATTACCACTTTATTTATGAATTTTTTAGATTATTTAAGTTGATGGTGTCAATTTTATCTTGTAGTGGTTAGAACAGATACGAATGAGGATGACGATGAAAATGACGAGGACAGGATAAGGTTTCTCGTATTCCCATAAAATGTCTTTATCCGTTTAGTTCTTTTTTCATTTTCCTTCAAACATTTTCGTTGTGAAGCTTTGTGGAGGCAGGGCGGTCAGTTGCATATTTTCTTTCTATAAAAAGAAACCTATCTCTTTATCCAAAATAGGTAAGTGGATCTGTGGATGTGGGCCTCTAATTCATGGTTCCGCAAGCCAAGAAGCTTTTGCAGAATCTGTGGGTCATTACCACAATCTCAAAATTTTAATATTCTTCCGTTTTTATTTATATAAATTTATTTAGTTAAGCATGAAATTAATGTTATATACTATGTAATATTAATATATTTTATTAGAAATTTTAAGTTAATTATTTTTATTTTTAGAAAGATAATTTTTCAAGAATCAGAATAAAACGAAAAATACATTTACATAAACTAAAATAAGAGATAGTACAAGTTCACAACTGTTGTTTTGTTTATTCTATATTAATTGTCTTTTTAATTTAAAACTAAACCTTCTGGATAAGCAATACTAGACCCATGTTCAAATTGTCTTCTTATGATTAAATATATAGTGTTTTGAATAAAAGAAGAAGAAGTATCGTATAGAAAAGTATAGAGAGAGATTCCCTATTGATTTGGGATCTATTATAATAGAGTAGCACCCTTTTATTTATAGGGAAAGAGTGACTTAGCTATCAAGTAAAATCCTTAAGATCTCTCTAAAATATAGGCATTCACCTTAAATAGAATTCTATTTATAACACTCCTCTTGAATGTCTATTCAACAGACAATGTGCCTCGTTAAAACCTTAACTAAAATAAAATCCAGCGGGAAAAAAATTCTACAGAAGAAAAAAGAGTACACATATCTAACAATACGCCTTTGGTTGCCTCGTTAAAAACCTTGTAAGAAAAACCCAGCGGGACAAAACTTTGTAAGAGAAAAAGAGTACAACGCGTATTAACTACCCCTGATGAGAGCATCAACTCACATCCTTGAGCCTTCGCATCCCAGTTTTGTGCACTGTCTTCTTGAAAGTTGACATTAGTAGAGATTTGGTGAATAAATTAGCCATCTTATCACTTGAATGAATATATTGCACATTGAAATCTTCATTCTTGTATATATATAATGTCTTCATATAATGTCGTGGAATAACCTTTTCAATATCTCCATAGAGGGAAAAAATTCTCGCTATCACATTATCATGCTTATAGTTATAGCAAGATACATGTGCACAAATTACACGTAGGAAGTGGTACTTCAAGACCAAGAGTTATATGCTTTAAGCAATTTAAATCCTTCAAGGATTGTCATATAAGTTAAGTCATATAAGCCATATAAATAGACTTTAGATACATATCAAGTTTTATGTCATGCTAGATATATAAGATAGATAAAAGTGATTGCACTCCTAATTGACTTTATACTTTCAAGTGTTTGAACTACATGTCCAAAACTACATGTCTTTCATATGAAACCAATTCTATTAGAATTGTGTCTCTTGTATTTGGCCAATATTTTTGTGTCTGTATTCGACAGACTTAAGATCCCCATCTATACTTAGCGCTATGATAGATGTTGTCGACGAAAAATTTTATCGGTTCCAATATTTTTTTCATAAAGACATAACATAGAGATCTTTTCATTCATATTTTCAGGTACCTGAACCTCTCCTGAGATTTTATAGAGTGTTATGTCATGTGATCTTCTAGATCACTTGCCTCCTTATTATGATCATTTGTTCATCTTCTTTATCAAGAATTCTATTTGAAACTGATTTGTCTATGTGAAGCGTACAATAGACTTTGTCCTTCTAGGACTTATTCTAATATGAGCTTTTTCAGTGAGAATATAGTTACTTTATTTGGGTCAGCAAATGCGTCTGACATGCTTTGCATTGCAGATGAATTATCCTTTTATGAACTTCAAGTTCATAGTATCTTCAAAGATCTAAAGGTAAAAATGATAATTCATTCCACGTAACATTTTCTCAAGTGTTTATTTTGTCTCCCCCTCATGTTAGAAAATCTAACTTTCTTCCTCAATTTTGGGAATCCATCTTTGTGCATTATGGTGTTAATCAAAATATACACCTCACATCAATAATAATAAGATGGAATTTCCTGACCCTGAACCACTTGTGGCGGGAAAATGTAATATACTTTTGTATATAATGTTACTGATATAAATAACTTTGTTCTCATAAGTAATAGTTTAGCTATTAAGTGGAGACACTCAATAAATCATTTTTCTAAACCAGTTGTGATGTAAACCAACTTATCAAGACAAACTATCTTGAATAGAAAATCTGAAAATTATGCTCTAGATTAAATTATTGAGCAAGTTACCTCGCAAACACCAGGTTGCGGGTTAATAATAATTGTACATGTAACATTCTCATAGATGCATCTTATGTGGTATACATGGCATGTGAATGAGCCCTATTCACCTTTGATATTTCCAGCATTCATGGGAATCGATCCCAATTCTAGTTGATCTATTAATTAATGATAACAAGCAACATAAGAGAATTCGTAAAGAACTTTCTAGTTCTTTAATATTCACCCATGTGAATTCTCTTTTAGTTTTGCACACCATACTTAAATTGATATGGCTAAACTGATTATGCCAACTGGATAAATTGTCAATATTGATAAACTTCAGGTTTACACCATGACGTGTGCAATTATAAATAAACTCCAAGTTTATTATGATATGAGTTTTTATATCAATAAGCATCCACTTTATTGTGGCATTCTTTTATTTGTGTAGTACAAACTGGAGAATAAAGCGGGTAGATTTTCACATACATATTACCCCGCTACAAGTTGTAGTATTAGAAGATCTTAAATACTTCCTTTATTTATAGCCTCAATATAACCAACCGCTTTCGCAAATACTTTAGAAACTCAATAAGTTTCTTTGAGACTTACTACGACACAATAAATTGACATGATAGTCAATTGTATTTTTCCAAAATAGTAATAATTGGCTCTACCAGAGCTCTCAATTAATTTTGTACTACCACATATTCATCAAAATCTATATGGTGAATAAACTTTTAAGGAGAAAGTTATGCCATTATGGTTATGGTCAAAATTATATGCAAGATCTATTTCTTGCATTACCGTTGTTTTTGCATTACCGTTGTCTTTTAATAATCACACTGCCAAAATATTTTGCATAATCACAATAGGTACGTGATCAATGACCATTCATTCCATAATAATGACATTATTTTATTATTTCATCTCAAACCTCCTCTTAGAGATGAGTGTGGTATATTCACTACCACTAGCACATTCATATTCTTTCAAGAATGAATATGTATTCATAAATCAGATGTTGTCACATTTACATGAATGGACCATAATCATCTATATGTGCTTTACAAAATCTCATGTCAAATCGATGACAAATATTACTTTCACAGAGTGAAGGATTATTTTCAGAATCTTTATTATTCCCATTATCACAATGATGACGATTATAATTTCGTCTATTGTCACGTCCACATCCATTGATACCTTCACGATAATAATTTTGTCTTCTTTCAGACCTATCACATATTGCTATCACATTCTCTTAAGGGGATTGAGAATGAAGCAAATTCAATGGGACGAGTTTCCACTTCTTTGCCCACAACCATACATGAATTTGATCATGGCAAGACATATAAATTTTACCACTTCGGGTGATTATAATTTCTTGCAAACTCTATTAGATTTATAATCAAAGTTTATTGTCTTTGCTTGTATTTAAAATCAAATTATAGAATTTGAAGAATTTAAAAGAGAAAAATAAAGTAAAACAGTTACCTTAAATCCATAATTTAATCACGAAGTAAGTTCATGGAACAATTGACAATCATTATGCTTAATGCCAAAGCTTATATTCAATTGGTTAGAGTCTCGTGCTGATAGCGTATTATGAAATAATAAAAGAAGAAGAAGTATTGCGCAGAAAAGTATAGAGAGAGAATTCTTATTGATTTGGGATGTATTACAATAGAGTAGGACCCCTTTATTATAGGAAAAGAGTGACTTAACCACCAAATAAAATCCCTAAAATCTCTCTAAAATATAGGCATTCACCTTAAATAGAATTCTATTTATAACATATAGTTCTTTGTTTACTTTTTGTGTAGTCCCTATATGTTTTCTTTACGCTATTTAAATATGTTCTTACAACTTTAGGCAATTTAGTCCCTTGGCCTAATTTATGTAATCTACTTTTTTTTGTCGCTTTTAAAAAGAATGATATTTTTTTATGGTTAGGAACTATTAATGTATTTTATACACAATTATTTATTATTATATTAAGTCACATGTTTTAAATTTCCTTTTTTTTTTTGGTAAAATTATGTGCCCAATCAGAATGCTATAAGATGAAACGGAATAATTGTTAGTATATGTTATTAAAATTAAAAAAATACTTATTAAAGTAATCTTATCTAATCAATTTATAATTCAAAGTGAATTGATACCTGAATTAAGTCGTATTTGAAACGTAATTTTAAATGAAATAAATACTACACGAATAAACTCGCACGATAGGAATGAAAGAAGTGAAGTTTTCTAATAGTTTCTTAGCCTCTTGAAGATAAGTATAGACGTCTCTATACCGCTCCGCAAGACTCTACTAAACTCGCTTATGACTCGTAGCTCCTATGAACCTAGAGCTCTGATACCAACTTTTCACAACCCAAAATCCTTCCGAAGAAGTCGTGATGACACCTAGTCCCTAAGACTAGGTAAGCCTAACACATACCGTAATAATAACAATTTCTACTAAACACCTATTAAACATGAACGAGAAATTTTTATATAAAGCCAACAATTCCAAGGTAGATATATAACATCCCAAAACTAGTAGTACAAGTTATAAGCTCTACTGAGTTCACTAGAAAAATTCTAAGTACAACTGTTCTGGTGAAATCAAGTAAGGAAAACGAGTAAAAACTCAATAAGAACAACAGCTTTCACACAACATTTATTTAAGAATTTCTCTGAGGTACCGCACCTCATAATCACAAATCACGAGTTCCAATTCACAAACCCTAATCACTTGGCATCTTGTGCCACGTTACAAATCACAACCGTACGGATAGCTCACATGATGCACTGACAACTCACATGTCAAAACCATTAATACTTCATAGTCGCGCGAACAACTCACCTGCAAATAGTACAACTCTCACACGGAAGGCAAGTAAATGAGAATACATTTAAATAATCAATAACATCAAGATTCATCTTCTTAAACCGATATGAGTAATTAATTATGTGTATGTGATGTTTTAGACGTCAATACCACACAAAAAGATAGGTTACTTTGTNATAACCTGCTCTGATACCAATTGATGTTTTAGACGTCAATACCACACAAAAAGATAGGTTACTTTGTGTGGTACCCAATTTTCGAGTACTGTCTCAAAAGAAGAACCTGGTTCTTCTTGATGTACTTACTTCTACTGTTGCGGAATATTAAAAGCAGTAAAGTAAAGACACAGAGATTTTTACGTGGAAAACACCTGGCTCAAAAGGTGAAAAAACCACGACCTACNGTACCTATTACAATTGATTCTATGAAAGCTGAAAAGATACAATATTAAAACTCCTACTACAATCAACTAGACTCAATAATTAATCAGATGGAACTGGCTCTTATAGTTGAACTGTAGCGTTTTAATCGCACAATGATTCTACTAGCAAAATAACTCTGGGAACTTTTCTTTCAGACTTTGATTCACTTCAGCTTTTGTGCGTGTCAAATTCCAGCAGAAATACATCAAGTATTTATAGAGTCAATTGAGCTTGTCATCCAATTCTAGTCCAACTCTACCTGGGTGAACAAATTCATATCAAACTCAACTTCCTTTCTTTTGTTACTTTCCTTGCTGAATTCGACTTCAATCTTCTCATCAGTTTGCAAACTTTTCGCAGTAGGAGACAATCTCTTGGTTCATTAATATTTCACATTCACAAATATCTCCTATGCATATACGGTTCATGTGCCAGCTATTCAGCTTAAGATGTGTGCTCTGATGGACCTGGTTCAACTGGTCAGCCATTTGTCAATCTTCAAAACTATGCAGTGACATGGGTCAACAAATTCCCCCTTTTTGATGATGACAAACTTTGTGCTTAATCATGTGTACACTTCAAACACTTTGTATGGTTTTAAGCATTAATCATAGAGAATCCAGGTTCATTAGGTTATAAATATCACTTTGAAATTTATTTTTGAAAAAGTTCATATCTTCCCCTTTTGGCATCATCGAAAAGTTTGCAAAATGATACACTTACCAGATTTATTAATTATTACTCATGGCCATTGAGGCAACTGCAGGTGCAAAGCATGATTAATTAACACAAGAAGCTAATAAATGTTAGCTAACTAATAAATTGAGACAAGTCAATAACTAGAAGCAAAATTCATTGATTAGTAACGATTATCAACCACCATACAGAAAAACAAAAACAAACCAGTCATGAGCAAAAAATAGAGTAAAAATAACTGAAACTAAATNAGAGGAGGTTGTGGTCTTGGATTGTAGGAGAGAAAGCATCTGCTGAAGAACACCCTCGTTCTTTTCTTTCTCCTTTGCTAATTCAGCCCTAAGAGCATCCCGCTCAGCTTCAACCTCAATCACACGAGACTTCAAACGAAGGATCTCCATATCCTTAATCTTATTTTCCTTCACCAGAGTTCTAACTTTGCTGTTGACTGGTTGCTTCCTAAATGATCTAGGTTCATCCACAGGATCATTGACATTATAGTCACATGTAAGCAAAGTTTCCTTCCCAAAATAGTCTTTGGCTGTAGCCTCTCAGCCTTATTCACTGGAACCCCAAAATGTGCAAGCACTGCTGTCAGAATGAAGCCATATGGAATTGCGTGTGCATTGGTTCCATTCACAACTCTGTCCAAGAGTTGGATGATGAAAGCCGACCAATTGATTTGCTTTCCTTTGTACAAGCGTTCCATCAAGATCAGGTCCATGTAATTTGCAATGTGCCTTCTTTCTTGTCTAGACAGTAGGAACTTGATGACGAACTCGAAGAGTAGCTTGTGTTCTGGCTTCATTTCACTCTTGTAAACCGAACTGGGTTCAATCTCCTTCTCACTATCACTGAAGAATCTGGTGATATTGATTTCTGAGGCCATCCCATCTAGACAAGGCCATCTTTGCCTTGTGTAGTCCTCATAGCCCTCATCTGTTATGTTCAGAATAACACCCAGTTCTTTAGCATCAAAAGACACTTCAATTCCTTTTACCATGGAGGTGACTCTACCTTCCTTGACAATGGCATTTCCCATGAATTCTACCAACTCAGCCCTTGCCAGCCTAACTTCCATATGAAGGACCATGTCCTTCCAGCCCTGCACCTCCAGAGTTTCCAGCAGATATTGCATTCCAGGCTCCTCTAGATCCTTCACCAGCTTACCCTTCAGTACTGTTCTCTTTCCAAACATGGTAACTCTTTCAGTCACCTCTCCTATTTCCTTCTCCTCCTCCCCACTCCAGTCTGCATCATCATCCTCTTTCTCAATAATTTTCACTTTCTTTGGCTTGGCCCTGGTCCGCTTAATAGATCTTGTTGGTGCGACAGACATTCTAGCTGACTTCTTTGAATAAGCCTTAGCCTTTGTGGGTTTTGGTGTCTCAGCCACACGTGGAGCAGGCTGCTCCTCCTGTTAGACCAGGTCCAACGTCGTCTCTTCAATCTCAATAGCCTCAACAAGATCTCCAACTTTTGCTTTTCCTTTTGCTTCCCTTTTCTTATTGCTCTCTTTCAGAGCCTTTTCAAATTTCTCTTCTTCATCTCTCACAGTGCTACGAGTAGCTCTTACTTTTGGAGCAGGAACATCAACAACTTCAGAAATTTTTCTTTACTTTGAAGGAACTGGGTGAGTTGCCTTCTTGGGCTTCTGAGTCCTTCTTTTCTTGGGGTTATAGGATTCCCCCAGTTTCTTTAGCCTTTCAGCCAATGTTTCTTCCCCAGATGAACCAGGTTCATCTGTTCCTTTCTTTAGACTTGCAAGACCTGCTACAACCTCCTCAACTATGCTTCCCCCTAAATCTGGGTCGTTTTCTCCAACAGTTTCAGGAATGGGACCACAGATAACCAGCGTGGTACCATCCTCCCCAGATCCCCTCTCAACTTTTTTTCCCTCTCTTTCAAGAATTCTTTCTTTTCTACCACCCCTCTGCCTTTCAGGTACTTCAACATCAATAACAGACCCAACCAACACGAATCTTTTATCAGCAGAAGTAAATTCAAAATTGATTTCAAGATTACCTTTTTCAGAACTGGTTGAACCAGGTGCGTCTTTCTTATTGGCTGATTTAAAAGATTCATTGGACAAATCTGACTTAGTACCTTTGTCCGCTTTAATAATATCCTCTAAGAATTTTTCCCTAGTCCCAGAAGCAACAGATTTTTGGGAAAGAACTTTGACACGACGATTATTGGGGGCATGAGTAGGGTTTGGAGTGGGTTCAGGAATGGGTGTATTTTCAAGGGTTGACGAATTTTTGGTGATTGAGAACTGTAAACGGATGGAGAATTGGAGATAGATTTAGAATGTCCTCCATTGTAATCACGATTAGGTGATGAATTAGAAGAAGAAGCTGGTGGTGGTGAAGACATTATTATGTATTATTAGGAAGAAAAGGCAAGTTATCAATTTTGGGTTGTGTAGTATGAGTTGAACTTGGTTTGAAGGTAGCTTTATGAAGAGAAGAGTAATGATGACCTTTTATAATATGTGGCTAGGGAGATTTCAACATACAGAATTTGTACTCAAGTAGGAGTCTAATCGCCGAAGGACTGACTTGATTAGATATTTAATTTCCCCCTAAACTAGGCTAATTAAGTGAAGACTGGAGTTCTTGAAACTGGTTCAATTTGGGTGATTACGAAGTATTTGGGTTTGAACCAATTATGGAAAGAATCCTGCTCATGTATGGCTGTAATTGAATTAATATATGGAGAAGAGTACGTACCTCGTCAGTCAGATGAATCAGCATGGATGAACCAGGTTCATCCTGTTAGAAATCTTTAAATTGCCTCAATTTACAAAGATAGATAAACATCATTGTATCCAGGGAATCATATTAATACATGGCACAAGAGTATGTAAATAAAGACATGATGCTGAGCAATTAATAATCTGATTAAGTACCTAATTAAAATTTTCTAGCCCAAATTTTTTTTTGGTTTTATAATTTTTTTTCATCAGTGATCTTAATCATCCCTAATTCCATCCTGTTTCTCTCAAAATGCTCCCTACTAAGTGCTTTAGTGAATATATCAGCAATTTGATGATCAGTAGCACAAAATTTGATTGAGATCATTCCCTTTTCATAGTTATCCCTTAGGAAATGGTGCCTAACATATATGTGCTTAGTCCTCTTGTGATGAACCGAGTTCTTCGTCATACTAATAGCACTAGTGTTATCACAAAAAATAGGAATGCATCCCACATCAATACCAAAATCCATGAGTTGTTGCTTGATTCATAGCAACTGGGCACAACATGAGGCTGCAGCCACATATTCAGCCTCAACAGTAGAGAGGGCTACTGAATTTTGTTTCTTGGTAGCTCAAGACACAAGGCATGAACCTAGAAAGTGATCCATACATGAAGTGTTTTTCCTGTCAACAAGGAATCCTGCATAATCAACATCAGCATATCCTACAAGGTCGAAACTACTACCTTTAGGATACCAAAGGCACAAATCAGTGGTGCCTTTCAAATATCTCAAAATTCTCTTTACTGCAGTGAGATGGGACTCCTTTGGATTTTCCTGAAACCTAGCACACAATCCCACGCTGAACACAATATCAGGTTTGCTGGCAGTGAGATATAATAGAAACCCAATCATCCCTCTGTATAGCTTCTGATCAATAGATGAACCAGGTTCATCCATATCCAATTTTGTAGCTGTGGCTATGAGAGTGTCTATTTCTTTTGAGTCTTCCATTTTAAACTTCTTGAGCAATTCTTTCACATACTTTTGTTGGTGTATCATTGTTCCATTTGGGTTTTGCTTAATTTGCAAGCTTAAGAAAAAGTTTAGCTCACCCATCATACTCATCTCAAACTCACTTCCCATAAGAAAGATAATTCCTTGATCAATTTTTCAGAAGTCGCCCCAAATATAATATCATCCACATATATTTGCACAACCAGGAGATCCTTACCGTTTTCCCTTAAGAACAAGGTACTATCAATTTTGTCTCGTTTGTACCCATGTTCTAGCAGGAATTTTGATAATCGTTCATACCATGCTCTTGGTGCTTGTTTGAGACCGTATAGATCCTTGTCGAGTTTGTATACATGGTCAGGTGATTCCTTGCTTTCAAAACCTGGAGGCTGCTTGACAAGTATATCTTCCTTCAGATAGCCATTGAGAAAGGCACTCTTAACATCTATCTGATGAAGAGTGAATTCCATGTGTGCAGCAAATGCTATAAGAAGTCTGATTGCCTCCAGTCTTGGCAAAGGTCTCATCATAGTCAATTCCTTCTTCTTAGCTATACCCTTGAACAACTAATCTTGCCTTATTCCTTGTAATAGTTCCATCCTCATCGAGCTTGTTCCTGAAGACCCTCTTGGTGCCTATCATTGATCTGTCTAGTGGCTTGGGTACCAAGTGCCATACTTGACTTCTTTCAAACTGATTTAGCTCTTCTTGCATGGCATTTACCCAGTCAGCTCTTGTAGGGCTTCCCCAATGTTCTTTGGTTCGATCATGGATAGAAAGGCATCAAACGCACACAAATTTTTCAAGGATGATCTTGTTTTGATTCCGGATGCCAAATATGTTATGATGTTCTCAAGAGGGTGAGAACTCTGATATCTGTGTGGTTTAAGTACCAGCTGTTCATTCCTAGACGATTCCATGGTGTCTTGTTGTTATGGATCAGGGCCGGGTTGCATATGTTGAATTCCCCCTATCATGATGCTTGGGGTAGTTGAACCTGGTCCATCACCTGTTCCACCTTCCATGCTTGCTTCAATGTGATCACTACTTCTTACCAGTCCAAGCTCCTCATCTTCAGGTTCCTGTCTCTCAGCAAGAATGTTAGTTTCATCAAAGACAACATGTATACTTTCTTCTACACACATAGTTCTTTTATTATACACTTTATAAGCTTTGCTATGTGATACATATTCCAAGAATACTCCCTCATCAATTCTGGGGTCAAATTTTCCTAGGGAATCTTTGCCATTATTATGCACAAAACACTTGCATCCAAAAGCCCTAAAGTGGGATATGTTGGGCTTTCTCCCTTTAAGTAATTCATAGGGAGTTTTCTCTACCAGAGGTCTGGTCATGCATCTATTGATTATGTAACAAGCAGTGTTTATTGCTTAAGCCCAGAAGCTGTGAGGTAGTTTGCTAGATAGAAGCACGGTTCTTGCTATGTCTTCAAGAGTTCTATTTTCCTTTCAACAACCCCATTTTACTGTGGGGTTCTAGGAGCAGAAAAATTATGATTAACACCATGTTCATCACAGAACTCAGCAAACTTAGCATACAAATTGATTTTCAGTTTTCTTGACAAATGAGGTGAACATTTCAAATGCTTCATCCTTAGATGCCAGGAATAAGGTCCAAGTGAACCTTGAATAATCATCAACTAGCACCATCACATATCTCTTATCACCTATACTCAGAGTTCTCATAGGACCACATAGATCCATATGAACCAGTTCCAACGTCCTGGTGGTACTGACTATTTTCTTACTTTTGAAAGAGGACCTTACCTGCTTCCCCCTGGCACATGCCTCACAAACTTTGTCCTCCTTAAACTTAATGTTAGGAAGTCCTACCACTAAGTCCTTAGAGACTAGTTTGTTAAGCTAAGTTAGAGTCGCATGACCAAGTCGTTTGTGCCACAGGAGGGAATCATTTTCCAACACACTTAGGCAAGTGAGTTAATTTTCAGAAAGTGTGGACAAGTCTATGACATAGATGTTATTCATTATTTTTCCCTGCAAAACAATCTTGTCAGTAAGCAGGTTAATCACAAAACATTTTGTGGAAGTAAAAGCAACCAGGTTATCTCTGTCACACAGTTGTGATACACTGATCGGACTATATTTCAAACCATCTATTAGATACACATGTTCAATGGATCGTGTGTCATCCGTACCTACCTTACCAACCCCAATGATTTCACCTTTCTTTCCGTTTCCAAAGGAGACATTTCCTCCTTTGAGACTTTCAAGTGAAAGGAACTGTTCCATGTTCCCAGTAATATGCTTTGAGAAGCCCCTATCCAAATACCAAATTTGACTGCCTCCTCTCACTTGAACCTACAAAAAGAGTCAGGGGTTAGTCTTAAGAACCCAAACTAGTTTGGGTCCTTTTCTATGAGAGAATGGATGAATCAAATTTTTCTTGGCCAATTTGGTAGCCAGTTTTTCCTTTTTACAAACCTCTCTTTTCTTCGACTGGCCTGCACTTTTGCAGTACACTCATATTTGTAGTGCCCAGTCTTACCACAATGGGTGCATATTTTATTCTCAGGAAGAGTGAGATACTTGCTTTTGGGATCCAACTTGGGCAATTGACTTTCAAATCCAATCCCTATCTTGTTGCTACTATGATTCTCTTGAAGCCATATCAGGGCATCAAAGGATTTATTCCATTTAC
>ML341354.1:0-20902 GCA_005239505.1 Nicotiana paniculata | reverse complement strand
ATGCACCCGCAATTACAACATGTGATTTTTTATTATAATTTGAAGTTGAAGAGGGGGACATGATTTGTCGCACCCGATTGTAGATTACGTAGTCAAGACTATGGTCATGACGGTTTTATACAGCCTATTTGAGGCGATATTTGATTATTCCATATGTTTTGTACTTGAAGGAACATTTTGGTTTTAAGATCAATTAGGAAGTTTATAGATTTAATCTTAAACAAATCACGATGGCGTGCATTTGTTTATGTTTTAGCACATGACAAACATGTCACATGAAATGCACCCGTGCTTTCTATATGTGTTTTTATTATTTGTTTAGAGTTGGGGGTCGGGGCATGAGTTGCCTCTCCCGAGTGTAGGTTACGGTAATTCGAAAGGATACATGATATTTATCAAATTTTAAACTAAAGGTATCTTTCTACCTAGGGGGGGGGGTACCTAAAAATGAAATTCATTAGTCCAAAAGACAACATACTTCGGGCTATGGCCATATTTTAGCCCCAATTAATCACTTTAGGCCATCCTAGTTTGGCTATTTTTATAAGAAGACTACCAGCTAGGAAAATCCAATTCTTAATCAAATCTTAAAGATCTTCTCTTTCTAGTTTGTTAAATGATAGAAAGTGTGTTAATCACGGGTAGATATACATACACCTATAAGAATTATAGACACGTAAATACATTATTTAATGGTCTCGCTTCAAATTGGTAAACTAAAATTATTTTATTTTTTATGGAACTTTGTAATTTCTGACGAAGAACATAGCACAGACAATTTTACTAATTCTAAATTAACAGTTCTTGTCAATTTTTAGATAGCCTTATCGTATGCTTCAAGATTCATAAGTGTTCACACATCGATTTCAGCAAATTTAACAGGATACAACATGAACAAAAAACATAATCTACTAAATCCAAGCCGACTCGTCATGAGAGCCAATACTACATATAGGAAATGGGATTAATCTCAACAATAAGCACTTGATCATGAACCTTAGACATTTATTTTTTCTGAATCTGAATTTGAAGCGTACCGTGCAGTGGCGAAGTTAAGAGTTTCTCCAAGGGCATTTAAATTTAAAAGAAGTAAAAAAATTCCAGACAAATGGTATCAATATGTGTTATATATAAGTAAAAATGAGTAGATAATATTGACAAGGAAGAAGACAGAAAAAAGAACAACTTATCGAAAAATATTGTGTTGTGGCAAGCCACTGCCTTTGTAACGACCCGACCGGTCGTTTTGAGCTCTAGTGCGTCGTTCAGCGGTTTAGGGCCATGAGCAGCTTCATTTCAGGTATTATTACTTGTACGCTGGTTGAAATTAAAATTCGGGAAGATTGGGTGGATTTGAAAAGAAAATTCTCATTTCAGAACCCTTAAGTTGGAAAACTCAACAAAGATAGGAATTTTGAGTAAACAACCTCTGAATCAGGATTTGAAGGTTCCAGCAGGTTCGTATGATGATTTCGGACTAGGGCGTATGTTCGGATCGGGAGTCAGATAACCTGGGAGCGTTTTGGCGCATATTATAGAAGATAGAATTTTAGAAGAATTTCATAAATTTGGGGTTGGAAGGCATTTCAGTGAGATTGATGTCTGTTTGGGAATCTGAGCCTGAGAATAGCTTCGTATGGTGATTCTGGAGTTGGGAGAGCGGTCATAAGTGAATTCAGTTGTCCGTATGTCATTTTGAAGTCATTTGACTAAAGATAGAAATTTGATGGTTTTTGAGGAATCCGACCAGAAGTGGAAATTTTGTTATCGGGGTCGGAATGCGATTCCGGAAGTTGGAGCAGGTCCGTAATGTCGAATATGAAGCAAAATTTGGGGTCAATCGGACATAATTTGATAGTTTTTGGCATCGGATATGGAACTTTGAAATTTCAAAGTTCATAAAGCTTGAATTGGGGTGAGATTCATGATTTCGACATTTTTTTATGTGATTTGAGGCCTCGACTAAGTCTGTGATACGTTTTCAGACTTGTTGGCACATTCGGACGGGGTCTCGAGGGGCTCGGGTGAGTGTCGGGGTGGTTTCGGACAATTTCTAGGCTATTTATAGCTGCTGGTTTTTGGCTACAGCAGTGTGCTACGCGATCGCGGGGAATTGGTCGCGACCGCGATGAGTAAAATTAGAGAAATGGGCCAGTGAATCGCGATCGCGTAGAGGAAATGTTCTGCTGCACTGACTTGACTTCGGAGGCTCATATCTCATAATCTATAAGGCATATTGAGATGGTGTAAAAAAAAAAGTTGTAACCCTTTGTGTCTAGTTTCTAGAAATAAATACCATGTAGCATTTGGATTTTATTACAAAGAGATATGTCTGTTACACTACAGAGTATCCTGCAAAATAAAGAAGAAATTTGTGTTGCATAGTGCTGATTTTGTAAGATTATATCTCGAAATATATAAGTAATGGAGAGACGACCAAAACACAAAAGCTTTAGATATCGGAGTCTAGTTTTCATAATATTAAATCATTTGTCATTTGGAGTTTTGTGCCAAATGTTATGACCATTATACTAGAGATTGTCCGGAAGAGCTGGGCATTTGTTTTTCGCGATCGCGAAGAGCAAATTTTGGGCTGGAAATTTTTGTACTTCGCGATTGCGATGAGTAAATACCTGAGAAGAAGTTATATATCGAGGTTTCGGCCATTTTTAGCATATTTGGAGCTATGGAGCTCGGATTAAAGCGATTTTTGAGGCGATTTTCACCATATGAAATGTGGTAAGTGTTTTCTTCACAATTTTGAGTTAAATACATGTGTATATATGGATTAGAACATGGAAATTAGTTGAAATTGTGGGTTTTTGGTAGAAGACCTAGAGATTTGTATTTTGGATTTTGACCAAGAAATTGAGCATGTAAGAGTAAATTATATATTTGAGCTAGTAAACTCATTGCTTACTAGAATGGTTTTTCATTGCTTTGCCCGTTATTTGGTAGTTTTGGGGTGTTGTGTATCAATTGGAGTCGTCGGAAGGGCTTGGAAGCCGATTATGGAATTTCGGAGCGTAAGTCTCCTTTCTAACTTTGTGAGGGAGAATTTTCCCCATAGGTTAACTAAATGAATACATGCAATTATTTATTTTTGTGGCTACGTACGCACGAGGTGATGGGAGTCCGTGTGTAGATACTATTATGCCATGTACGGGTAGTTATGCGCTACTTGTTGTACTTGTGACTTTGTCAATAAAATATCATGTGATGCTTTCAATTAGTATATAAAGCTCTGAGAAGGATAGATTTTACTTTTCTTAATCACCTAGAAGGAGAATTGATTCTTCCTTGAATAATTGTGTTTCGGATAAATCTATAGAGTTTTGAACCCTATCGAAATTGGCAAGTAAATTTCCTCAAAGGTTTTAATTACTATTCTCATTTTTATTAAAAGGAGAATTTTATAACTTCATAGAACAACTAATTTTCCTGATAAAGGAAAGTGGTTTATTGGTGTGAATATGTGTAACTTTGGGTGCCTGAGTCACATGTATGATTCGCGAGCAGGATGACCCTGTATTAATGTATATTTATACGGGAACCCGAGTCGCAAGTATGATTAGCGAGCGGGGTAGCCCTAGTATTATGTTAACCGTGCCGCTTGTTCGATTCGCGAGCGGGGCAGATAGATGCATCTATGGTTCGAGCCATTGGACCCTCGACAGTGCACGTTTTATTATTGTTGGTCCGCGTCGTTCGACCCTTGGCATTACCTGCGCATGATAATTGCTGCGTATTTTTCTGTAATTATTACCTGTTTATTGGCCTATGAAGTTTTAATTAACAACTGAAATGACGAAGATTTAAAGTGTTAAATGTGGAAGGAGTTGATATTATGTATTCCTGATTTTAATAAATTGCCTATGACATACATGCTGAGTGTCTCACTTGATTATACTAAATTGACTGCTAGCATTTTTCAAATCAACCTCTCGTCACTACCTCTCTGAGGTTAGGCGGGATACTTACTGAGTACACGTTGTTTTCGTACTCATGCTACACTTGCTGTGCATTTTTATTGCACAGGTACTTTCACAGCGATGTGGCCGACTTGGAGATTTAGGTGAGCTGCATCATCCGGAGGCAACCCGCAGCCGACAGAGTCTCCCTCATATTGTATTTATTTTCATTTTTAAATTCCTTGTCCAATTTGTATTTCGGACAAGCTTTGTAGTATTTGTGAAATTCTTAGAATTTGCTCATGCACTTGTGACACCAGGTTCTGGGATGTGTTGGGATGTATTTTATACAAATGGAATATTAAATTATCGTATTTACTTAGCAGAGTTTATTCAGTTGTCATGTAATAAAGTGAAAGGTAATGATTTCAAAAATGCTAAAACAGGAAAGTTAACTTAACTATTTAATGATTGGCTTGCCTGACAATGGTGTCCGATGCCATCACGACCTTATGGATTTTGGGTCGTGACAACATGGTATCAGAGCACTAGGTTCCTTTAGGTCTCACGAGTCATTAGCAAGTCTAGTAGGGTCTTGCGGATTGGCATGGAGACATCTGTACTTATCTTCGAGTGGATACAGGGTTGTTAGGAGTACTTTCCTTCTTGATTCATCATCGTGCGATTTGATTCCTTTAAATCTTATGCATATATTTCTTCCTACTCAATCTTACGCATCGGCGAAGCGCTTGCTATGAATCAGGAATTTGAGGAATTGAAATGGTGCTATGGATAGGGTGCGTGATGTTTTCCATGCGTAATTGGTTGGGGTTGTTGTTGTTGCCCTGCAGAAGGATAATATGTTGTTTCATCTCAGTAGTTGTGTTGCTGAGAGCCTTGAGGATATGCTCAGGTAGTGATGATTCTTACGGTTGATTATCGTGCGATGCGATGTGGTGGTAGGATTCTTGCCCATATGTAGAGGCAATGAATGACTTGAAGGGAGGTCTTCTCAGAGCGTGATTTTAAGATTTCATCATTTTAGTTCCGGCGGGGAAAAGGCAATTGAACTATAAATGGTCAGGTTTTGGATTGATAAAGTAGTAAGACTTGGTGTTTTCAAGTGAGGTTGAATATTCACCTGTGATGTGATGTCGTCGTCACAGATCGAATGTAATGTGTTAAGTTCATCGGTGTTATATATCTTCGGTTGTATGACCTCGAGAGCAAGCCATGGAAGTACCGCTAGGTAGGGAGCGAGCTCCTACTTCATTGGATGTCTGATGAAAATGGGGGCTTCCAACTGAGATTCATGAAAAGAAGAGAGGACCCGACATCACAACTTGTGTCGAGCCTATAAAAGAGTATGCCCGAGTTGAACTGAGAAGATAAAGTTACCCGACAGAGCAGGAAGTGACCAAGTGCAGTTGACTACAGAACCTGCCCTTTACAGTCGTTCCTAAAGCAAACAGCCAAAGTTTTCCTGTTGATTTCGCAGACAGTCGATTTTTCATGCTTTGGTCTCATTATCTCACCTAGAAAGACCGCCCCACCACAAAGAGCTAGGCCTGGGTGCAAGTCAACTTATTAGAATATCAGACTGATGTGGCATTCCCGACTTGAAAAGGGTTCGGTCAGAGTATTGTGAAGAAGTATTGAAGAAGCGGCTGTCAGAGACCGTGAGGGGCGGTGGTTCAGTACTGGATAAGTATTGATAACGAAGGTAGCTCGAGAAAGGTGATCCTCGAAGAGTTTGAAGTCGTGGTGATCTGCTGGATTCAGAACTACAGAGAATGATATTGAATTGAGGCGGCAATTGGGCAGCATACGATGAAGGAAGATATGTGAAAAATTCTAGATGGTGGTTCCATTTCTAAAAGGCCATGTGTAAGGAACAGAAGTCAGGTAGTTGTTTAAAGGAATGAGTTTAAAAAGTGGGAGAGTGGCAGCGTAGCACAGGAGTTCAGTGGTAAGACAATTGCCTATCCTGAGGGAAAGTTTGAGATTTTTAGTGAATGGTGATTGGCTCCACGAGCTTAAGTTGAAATGTGGTTTCGGCGAAAGATTGGATACAACAGGGAGAGTTTTTAGGAATGAATAAGGACGCAATGTGGCAGTGAAATTGAAGATGTTGTAGAGTGTTTATTGGATGTCCATGAGGGGCGGACGGGCTGGTTAAGTTGGTGAATGAGAGCAGGCTTATGATGGGTTATTGATGTTGCAGAGAGTGTGCATTTCAGCATCGTTTGAAGGTGTCAGTTGGTGATTTCCACAGGTGGGTTATCTTCTGTGAGTAGGTTATCGGTTGTGTGGTTGGCAAGTTTCTATGAGGGATTCTAGTGGCAATCGGTAGGAGGCAGAATCGGTAGGAGGCAGAATGTGTGAATGATGCTAGGGAATTTGAGTATTTAGGGAATGCTAACTAGAGAATTGGGAAGGATTGGACGGATTGGTTGAGCAAGATCATGTTAACAAAGGAGAGAGAATCTCAGCAGGTCTAGAGTGGTGCAAGGAGTAGCTCCGGGATAAGTGGGGGAGTCCCGCTGCCTGCAATTGGGCTGCAGGATTATCTTCTCATAGGGGTTGCGGATTGTCGGCATATTGGCAAGTTATTACAGCTGAGGAATAAAGTGGTAGTTGAGCATGGGAATTGATAAATATGTGCAAATGTTGGTCCTATTTGACTAAGGTTAGGTTTTGGGAGATTCAGAATTTATGCTTAAGGCATAGGCGAGTTGTAAGGGTAGTGACTCAGTCACATGCTTCATTGAGAAGGTGTGCATGTGCTAGAAGATCCCTGGAGCTGATTGTATTTGGGGTCATTCAGAGTGGGTGACTATTGATAGAGGTCCTAATGAATTCAAAGTCTAAGAATGCAGTGTTTAAGGGTTTCAGGAAGCAGTATGATTAAGAATCGAGCTTGTGCAGCATAATTTCTGAGAAACGGAATATGATTGGAGTGTTCTGTTATTTTCAGCGTGCAGAATAGTATTGGAGGAGTGAGAGAAATAAAGTCCTAATTGTAGAAAGGTTATTAGGAGGGTATGAGGCAGTTTACGGGATTGAGACAGCATGGTCTCGTCAATTAAGGCCACTCGGGATGCGTGAGGGTTGAGTTTGTTATGTGCCGAATGAGGTTGCTATTATTCTGAGGCAATGAGGGATGATTAGGAGAAGATAGATTGATTATCCATGGTTGAAATGGCACATGTACGGTAGTGCAGTTCCTTCAATGTGATTAAGTTATGCATGTGGTTTGTGCCGATGTGTGTGTGGTTTGTCGGCCGCCATAATGGATTTATTTGGAAGCATTCAAGTATTATGGCATGTCAGGTGTAGGCAGGTCCTAGAAGGATGGTGGCATAGACTACTACTCAAGGATTTGCATGTATTGTGATTGTGAGATTTCACTCGTGTGTTGTGATGATTCTCTAGAGTTGAAGTAAGTATAAGGTTTCTATATGATGAAGTGTTCACCCTATAAGTGGTTCAGGAGTTATGATGGAACTCTTGCGCTATCTTATATTGGCATGTTAGGTGCGGTAAACAGTATGCAATTGGGAGTAAGAATCGAGATTGTGGTTCAGTGTTAACAAGGATGTCATGATATTGGATGAGCAAGGAAACTGGTGTTGTCTTCAGTGTCACCTGAGATCGGTGTTTGGTGAAAGAGGCATTGTATCCTGGTTATGGGTTCTTGATTGGTTTTACAGCATTATCATGGTCGGTAGTATGGACAGGCAAACTTGTTACCTGGTGTGGAAGGTCGTGGGAGCGTGACCACGGGAAGATTATATAAGTGTGACATGTAGTCACCTGATTGATTGAAGATTTAGACCAAGTATAAGGAAGTGCAACATGGCTTATTTGAGAATTTATGCATGGAAGGCGTTTGGTTCAGTTGGATGTGGATTGTGGGGTGTTTGTCCCGGCTATGATGGTTGCTCTTGGGTGTTATGAAAAAAGGAGTGTATATAGCCTAGTTCGGTGCGAGCAGGATCGGCTTGGGAGTTGTGAAATGGCTTGACAAATTTTCTATGTGTTGAGTTTCTGCATAGTAATGATGTTATGTGAGCAGGAGCGCTCTTGAGATTCAGAGTGTGTATATATATTTATCGCACCTCAGTTGTGCTTAAGTTTTGTAGCATATGGCTCTATCAGTCTCCTCAAGATGGTATTATGTTCTTAGCGTGCTTGTGACCGATATTCAGTAATTTGTAATAATGAGCAATCCAGCTTGGTGTGTATCTCCTTATATGAATTTTATGATGGGATCGGGTGGCACGCCACCATGGGTATGTTATTCCAATAAGGTTGCGCGCCACATCAGTGGGATGTTGAGGTTCCTATAATTATTTTTCTGGTGTTTTACTCCCTATTTTCTGAGGAAAGTTCATATTAGTTGTGTGAGTCGAGTAGTCCCTTCCTAAGTCATTTCCCTATGTATCATGTTCGAGTTGTGGCCTATTGGCGCATTGTGGCATCGTGTGAGACTGATGGTCATCTCTGGGAGTGATTTGTTGACTGGGCAGTTCATACCGGGTGAGACGAGTTTATTGCATCAGGGATCGGTGCGATAAGATTATGTGAAATACATTAAAGGACAGTTACCCTTATTGGTTCGTAATGAGATGGTGGTCTTAGTCAAAAGGAAGGATTCAATGTTTGGTTAACTCTGCAATTGGTTAGAAATTTCTACACATCTCCCCTGTTGTGGTGGTATCACCAGCAATGTGGAAGGATGTATATATATCATAAGGTGCATTGGGAGCATCAGATTTGTGGAATTTTGGCTATTAAGGTTCAAGGAGTGTCACTGTGGTTAGATGATGAAATATGCGGTGCATGGTGCTAATTCAGCAAAGGTATGTAGTCATATTCTGATATATCGTGTGGTAGTTCATACGGTGTTTATATATTGGAACTAGGCCTGGCAGAGAAATTTCAGGTGTTGGAACTGGGTTCTGAGCTTATTATATTGATAAAAGAGAATATTTTCAGATTTGATCAAGCTAATGTGCTCAACTGAATTGTGGTAGCACGGGCAGGTGCGTGAGGTGTTAAATAGTGATTTCGGACAACTCCATAGCAGTTCTTGGCACATTCGAGGATGAACATCTGTTTAAGTGGGGGAGAATGTAATGACCCAACCGGTCTTTTTGAGCTCTAGCACGTCGTTCAGCGGTTTGGGGCCATGAGCAGCTTCATTTCAAGTATTATGACTTGTACGCATGGTCGGAATTGAAATTCGGGAAGTTCGGGTGGATTTAGAAAGGAAATTCTCATTTCGGAAGCCTTAAGTTGGAAGAATCAACTAAGATTGGAATTTTGAGTAAACAGCCTCCGAATCAGGATTTGAAGGTTCCAGCAGGTTCGTATGATGATTTTGGACTTGGGCGTATGTTCGGATCGGGAGTCGGATAACCCGGGAGCATTTCGTCGCATATTATGGAAGATAGCATTTTAGAAGAATTTAATAAATTTGGGATGGAAGGCATTTCAGTGAGATTGATGTCTGTTTGGGAATCCGAGCCTGAGTAAAATGAGAGAAATGGGCCAGTGTATCGCGGAAAGCTTTTCGCGATCGCGTAGAAGAAATGTTCTGCTGCACTGACTTGACTTTGGAGACTCATATCTCGCAATCTATAAGGAATTTTGAGACGGTGCATAACTGAAAGTTTTATCGCTTTGTGTCTAGTTTCTGTAAAAGTAAACCATTTAGCATTTGGATTTGTGTACAAATAGATATGTGTGTTACACTACAGAGCGTCCGGGAAGATAAAGAAGAAATTTGTGTTGCACAGGGCTGAGTTTGGCAGCTTATATCTCGAAATCTATAAGGAATTGGGAGATGACCAAAACATGAAAGTTGTAGATCTTGGAGTATATTATTAAGGACATTAAATCATTTGTCATTTGGGGTTTTTGCGAAACATTATGACCATTCTACTAGAGGCTTTCCGGAAGAGCTGGGCATTTGTTCTTCACGATCGCGAAAAATTTTCCGCGATCGCGAAGAGCAAATTTTGGGCTAGAAATTTTTGCACTTCGTGATCATGAAGCATTTTCTATAATCGCGATGAGTAAATACCTGGGCAGAAGTTATATATCGAGGTTTCGGACATTTTTAGCATATTTGGAGCTATGGAGCTCGGATTAAAGCGAATTTTGAGGCGATTTTCACCATATGAAATGTGGTAAGTGTTTTCTTCATAATTTTGAGTTAAATACATGTATATATATGGATTAGAACATGGAAATTAGTTGAAATTTTGGGTTTTCGGTAGAAGACCTAGAGATTTGGATTTTGGATTTTGACCATGAAATTGAGCATGAAATTAAGAGTAAATTATGTATTTGAGCTAGTAAAGTCATGGGTAATCATTATCTTTGAAAAATTTCAGAATCCGGGCACTTGGGCTCGAGGGAGTTTTGGTCAATTCACTGAGCGGAGTTTGGAAAGTATATAATTTGAATTTGTTACGAGTATTAGAATGAATTTTCATTGCTTTGCCCGTTATTTAGTAGTTTTGGGGCGTTGTGCATCCACTGGAGTCGTCGGAAGGGCTTGGAAGCCGGTTATGGAATTTCAGAGCGAGGTAAATCTCCTTTCTAACTTTCTGAGGGAGAATTGTCCCCGTAGGTGAACTAAATGAATACATGCAATTATATTCGGGGGGCTACGTACGCACGAGGTGACGGGAGTCCGTGCGTAGCTACTATTATGCCATTTCCGGGTAGTCTAGGACCCACTAGCATGCTTTACTTGTTGTACTTGTGACCTTGTTAATAAAATATCATGTGATGCTTTCAATTAGTATATAAACCTCTGATAAGGATAGAGTTTACTTTTCTTAATCACCTAGAAGGAGAATTTATTCTTCCTTCGATAATTGTGTTTCGGATAAATCTATAGAGTTTGGAACCCTGTCGAAATTGGCAAGTAAATTTCCAGAAAGGTTTTAAATACTATTCTCATGTTTATTAAAAGGAGAATTTTATCAATTCATAGAATAGCTAATTTTCCTGATAAAGAAAATGTGGTTTATTGGTGTGAATATGTGTAACTTTGGGAGTCTGAGTCGCATGTATGATTCCCGAGAAGGATGACCTTATATTTACGTATATCAATACGGGGAGCCGAGTCGCAGGTATGATTCGCGAGAGGGATAGCCCTAATAATATGTTAATCGCAACGCTTGTTCGATTCGCGAACGGGGCAGATAAATGCATCTATGGTTCGGGCCGTTCGACCCTCGATAGTGCACATTTTATTATTGCTGGTCCGTGTCGTTCGACCCTCGGCATTACTTGCGTATGAAAATTGCTGCATATTTTATGTAATTATTACCTGTTTATTGACCTATGAAGTTTTAATTGACAATTGAAATGATGAAGATTTAAAGTGTTAAATGTGGAAGGAGTTGATATTATTTATTCCTGATTTTAATAAATTGCCTATGACATACATGCTTAGTGTATCACTTGATTATACTAAATTGACCTCTAGCAAGTGTCAAATCGACCTCTCGTCACTACCTCTCTGAGGTTAGGTGGGATACTTACTGAGTACACGTTGTTTTCGTACTCATGCTACACTTGTTGTGCATTTTTATTGCACAGGTACTTTCATAGCAATGTGGCCGGCTTGGAGACTTAGGTGAGCTGCATCATCCGGAGGCAACCCGCAGCCGACAATGTCTCACTCATATTGTCTTTATTTTGATTTTTAAATTCCTTGTCCAATTTGTATTTCGGACAAGCTTTGTAGTATATGTTGGGATGTATTTTATAAAAATTGAATATTAAAATGTCGTATTTAATTAGCGGATTTTATTCAGTTGTTACAAAAATTAATAAAAATTAAATACAGCTGTTACAAAAATTAAAGCATGATAGTTACAAAGAAATAAATTGAACGATACAAAATTCAATTCAAAGAGAGTGAATTTGGACATATTCTGATAAGATCAAAAATGAAGAAATAATTTTAGCAAAACCTGATTTGGAATAGGCCTCACGTATATCTCGCGCGCAGGGTGGGTAAATCGACCCGTTTTGCCTTCACGACCAATATCTCATGTGCGCGAGACCACTCCCTTTTACTAGCTCTTTACAAGCCCAACAAAGAGCAATACAATATAAAGAGAAGGAAAAGACTTTCCACCACCAATGAGGGCCATTTTGTCTTTCACAAGAGACAAAGAAGTAAGGAAGGAAAAAAGGGACCACAAAGAAATATTTGACTTTGCATTATCAAGTTTAAATACTACCAACAATCTTTCACTAATACAAAGACAAAAAATAGAACAATTCTGGGCAAAAGAAGGAACATGTACTTAAGTGTCAATATCTTTCGATTTGAATTGACACTTGGTGAAATGAGGCAACAACTAACATCCATAAAGTGAAGTACTCTTGAACTGAATGGACATTAGTTGAGACCCCCACAACACATACTATATCCTTAATTTTATGCAAACTCCGCGATACTAACAAAGTGCTTTTAAGATCACGCACATACATTAAAGGAAGGGATTCTTTATCAAAGTCTCTGAAAGGAGCACTTAACCTCATTCGATGATGGGGTTGGGGAAGTTGACTGATCCTATTCAAAAGGACAGAGAATAAATAGCTTATTCATAATCTTATAGGCCCAGCACCGCTTCATTCAATTGCTCTATAATAAGGAAAGGGAAGGAAATCTTTTTTTTATCAATCGCCTGAACCTACTTTTCTTTCTTTGCCAGGAGTGGTGTCCCAATCACTAATAGATTTCTCAACGGGAGTCGAGTGCTCTAAAAAGACATCCCAAGTCTTTCATAAAAGGCGACCCCACCTTTACACTCACGTACGTGATTCCATCAAGTCTATCTACACATAGACCACCTTAAGGCTATGGAATCATTAAGAGCAAAACAAGCTCAACCTTATAAAGCACCAACATACGCCATAGGGATAGGAAATATAGTGCATATTGAGGTCTCTTATGGATTCGTTTCACCATAAGAGAGTATCCACCATACTTCCTCAATCCATGGGCTTTAGCCCCATCCCCCTCAACGTCTCAAGGATAACTCTCCTTGTCAAACCCTTGGTTAAAGAATCCGCCAAATTTCTTTCGGATCTTACATATTCCAAGGAAATAACACCATGTTTCAACTACTGTTTTACCTCACCATGTCTAATGTGGATATGTCTTCTTTTTCTATTGTACACACTATTTTTGACAATTCCAATTGTCGACTATGAGTCACAATGTAGAGAAACTGGTGAAGCTTGTCTTGCCTACAAAGGCACGTCTGCTAATAAGTTTCTCAACCACTCGGCTTCTTGCCCTGCCAACTCAAGAGCAGTGAATACAAACTCCATAGTAGATTGTGCTATACATGTCTTTTTTGAATACTTCCATGAAATAGAACCTACACCCAAAGTAAAAAAATAGCCACTAGTGGAGCTAACTTCATCATTGTCAGTAACCCAATTTGCATCACAAAATCCTTCTAAAACAGCAGGAAGTTTATTAAAACGCAAACACCAATCCATAGTACATCTCAAATACCTTAACAAACGATGAAGACCATCCCAGTGTTCACTACTAGGGTTGTGAGTATATCTACTCAATCTACTAACAACATAAGCAATATCAGGTTCTGTATAATTCATAAGAAACATGTAATGATCGAATAGTCATTTGAGCAGTTGCACTTTGCTCTGCAGTTTGAGGGAACGAGTAGATCCGTATGATGTATTAGTATTTGTGTGAAAAATTTGAGTTCATTCCAAGTTGATTTGATATGTTTCAGCGTGAGTATTTGGAAGTCGAAAGTTCATTAAGTTCGATTTGAGGTGTGTTTCATCATTTTGATGTTGTTATGCGTGATTTGAGGCCTCGAGTAAGTCCGTGTTATGTTATGGGACTTGTTGGTATGTTCGTAGAGGGTCCCGAGGGGCTCGGGTTAGTTTTGAATAGAATTCGATTGTATTGCGCTCGTTTTTCTTATGTTTCGACGTTGTTTTTTCAAGCATAAATGGTACCACATTGAATAAATGAGCTCCAATTTCTTTTTAAGTTGAAGCATTAGATCCGTATTGTAATTATGCATCTGTAGCAAAAGGAATCGTCAAATTTGGACGTCGTATGAGGATTTTATGGTCATTATTCTAAGAATTTAGTTTCCAGATTTTTCAGATTAATTATGAAAAAGCCATTGACTTCCTATTTAAAAATCTACACTATTTCTAAATATTGAAACCAGCATATCTCCTTCATTATAAGGTTAAATGGATTGATTCAAAATGCTATCTTGACTAAAACTTCACAAGGAATCCATAGGAGGTATCAAAAGTATCTTTTGGGATCGTTTGGCATGCAAAACGAGGAAGAACAGCTGAGCCAAAATACTTAATATTGAATTAAGGTGTGTTCATTTGGTCATATTTTGAGTTGGGAGGCTCGGATTTGGGCAATTTTTGGAGGAGATTTTCACCATATGGATTTAGGTAAGTGTTATGTACTTGATTATGGTTATATTTCATGAATCAATCTTTGTTTATAGCATTTGATTAATGATTTCAAAGCAAATTTTTGGGGTTTTGTCTAAAATTTCATAAAGTGAATTTTTGAGTTTTGAACATCGATTCAAAGTCGGATTTGAGTTAAACTACTATGGTTGAACTCGTAATTGAATGGGTTATCGGATTTTATGAGTTTTGTCGGGTCTCGAAGTACGGGCCCAAGTTGGGATTTCTGGCTAATTTTGGGTTTTTGATTGAAGATTCGACCTTTTTCTGTCACGCCCTAAAATCCCACCATCGGGCCGTGATGGCGTCTAACGTTGAACTCGCTAGACAAGCCAACGTACATAGATAAACTAGCATATTAAAACCACTTTAATAGGATAAACTAAGCAGTTCACAATTAAACAACGGAAATAAATATGGTTTTTAAGCTAACTAATGACAATCATAATACAACGTCGCAAAGTTTCCCAAAACCCGGAGTGACAAACTCACGAAGTGTCTATAAGAGTGCTAAATACAAAGTCTGAAAGGAAATACATGACTGTCTCTGAAACTAGAGGAAAAACAAGATAGAAGCCAAATCAAGGGATGGAAGAGACGCCAAGGCCCACGAACTCCAGCGGGTATACCTTGAAGCCTCTAGGATAAGCTGGAAGACACTCCCACTAATGATGTCCTACGGGTCCGGTTGCGCAATCTGCACAACATAAAGAAGTGCAGGTGTAGCATCAGTACAACCGACCTCATGTACTGGTAAGTGACTAGCCTAACCTCGGCGAAGTAGTGACGAGGCTAGAACCAGACTACCAAATAAACCCGTGTAGTTCAAATAAATAGATATACATATATACAACGGATAAGAAATATAGGGAGAAAACAATTAATAAAGGAAGGGGAACATATTCTGGGGAGATAACAGTTTCATATAAGAAATCTCAATAAGGAAAAGAACAACAAAGCCAGCATATCAATAAGGACAAGAAATCACAAACTTGCACGGCATCACCCTTCGTGTTTTTACTCTCATCCTCACTATGCAATGTATAACGTAAACAATGTAAATCATGGCACGGCATCACCCTTCGTACTTTTACTCTCCTTCCTCACAGTATAATCAATGAATATCGGTACAGAATGGTACATCGTACGGCACGGCATCACCCCTCGTGCTTTACACTCTTTCCTCACAATGTCAAACAATGCACGGCATCACCCTTCGTGCTTTAACACTCTTCCTCACAATATCAAACAGTGCACGACATCACCCTTCGTGCTTTAACACTCTTTCTCACAATATCAAACAGTGCACGGCATCACCCTTCATGATTTAGCACTCTTCCTCACCCAAACAGCAATCACAAACAAGGGCAAGGGAGTAAACAGAACAGAAATAATAACCCCGGCAAGGGAACATCAATTGAACAATTAAATCCCGGAAGGGAACAATAACAGTAATCTCAACATCCCAATAAGGGAGACAATATCAAAAGCAACAATGACCCGGCAAGGGTATATTTTAGTAGCTCTTTCTCTCTCTTTCGCTTCATTTCATAATTTACTCTATTACTTGAGCCAATTCTCCAAAGGATACAATTATCTCATATACCTTCATCATTCGTATTACAGTTTGAGCCAATGCTCCAAGGAATACAACTATCTCATATATCTCCATCATTCGTATTACAATCTGAGTCAATGCTCCAAAGGATACAATTATCTCATATATCTTCATCATTCATATTACAATCTGAGCCAATGCTCCAACAAAGTTTAAAGATTACAATTCTCTTCACATATTCTTCACAACATATAGAAATCATCAATTAAGCATGGAAATTACCACAAAAAAAATGAATATTCACATTATAAGGACCCACGGTCATGCTAGACACCAATGTATAGATACTCCTCGTCACCATGCCTATACATCGTATTTGACAATTAGCAAGTACAAATTTATACTCAACTCCTATTTCCTCAAGTTAAGGATAGACCAAACACTTACCTCGGGTCCAAAATATAGCAATCAATCCTCTAACACCGCCTTTCCTTTAGAATTCAACTCCGAAATGGTATTATCTAGGCATAATCAACTCAGGTATATCAATAAGGACTCAATAATTCAATAACATAGCCTATTTACCCATCTCCATGCATTTTTTTAAAATAAAAAAATTCGACCCTCGGTCCTGCTTGGTCCAAACACGAGGCTCAGACCAAAACCACGTCACCCATTCACCCACGAGCCCGAATATATAATTTTGTTCAAATTCGACCCCAAAACAAGGTCTAAATCAAGAAAATTAAAAAGGGTCTAACTCTACCCAAATTCCCCATTTTCTACTATAATTTGCATGTTTTAGGCTTAGGAATTCATTAGATATAGATGAAAAATGAAGGAAACGAGTTAAAATTTACTAACCCAAGAAGTTTTGATCAGGGATGGCTTCAATGGATGCCTAAGGGCTTTGGAGAAGAAGAAGTTCGTTATTTTCTAAGTGAATCCCGTAGCTACTGGTTCTGGGAATATTTATATACCACTGGGAAAAATTACCCTTCGCGATCGCGGAAGGGAGGTCCCATTCGCGAAGGGTAGTCTTGACAGACCGTCGCGATCGCGAAGAGTAAAAAAAAATTGGGGTCCAGAAGTTGACTTACGCGAACGCGTGGGACATCACGCGAACGTGATGAAGGAGACCTGTAAAGCTATGCAATCACGGTCAATTGTACGCGAACGCGAAGAGGAAAAGAGGGCTAAGCCCTCAGGGTCAATTAACCCTACGCAATCGCGAGGGAAGGGACGCAAACGCGATGAAGGAAAACTTAAAGCTTCGCGAACGCGGAAGAGGCTTCGCGATCGCGAAGAACAAAAGGGACTTGCAACAGCTAAAGCAAAAACCAGAAATTTTCCTAAGTTCAAAATCACTCCGAGACACCCACGAAACACTCCCGAGCCCTCGGGGCTCCTAACAAATCACATGCATTGACTCAGCAACATCCTACGAACTTAACCGTGCGATCAAATCGCCAATATAATATCATATACATCGAATTAAACCTCAAAATCCATGAATTCTATCAAATTTCATAAAACATCAAATTTCCCATTTCAAGTTCGAAACACGTCAAACAAAATTCGTTTTCAACCAAACATTACAGAAAGCGATTAAACCATATATAAGACATGTATCGGGCGCCAGAAACAAAATATGGGCCCGATAACATCACTTTCTAATCAAATTTCATTCTCAATTTCCTTAAATATTTTCATAAAACAATTTCACTCAAAAATTTATTTCTCCGGCTTGGGACCTCGGAATTCGATTCTGGGCATACGCCCAAGTCCCATATTTTCTTACGGACCCTCCGAGACCGTCAAATCACGGGTCCGGGTCCGTTTACCCAAAATGTTGACCGTAGTCAAATTTATTCATTTTAGCATCAAGTCTTAGCATTTTTCACAGTATATCATATTTAAGTTGTCCGGCTACGCGCCCGGACTGCACACGCAAATTGAGGCAACTACAAATGAGGTTTTCAAGTCCTCGGAAGTACGGAATAGGTAATAAAATAGGTGATGACCCTTTGGGTCGTCACATTTTCGATTGGGATTGGTTCCTTTAACATAGTTTGATGTACTTGAGTTATTTTTGGTTAGTTTCGAACCGTTCGGAGTTTGAAACGCGTGGGATGGAATTTATGGAGCATTGCTTGGCTTGCTCAGTATTGGAATTGACTTGTTAGAGGTAAGTAACTCTTATAAACTTAGTGCTGAGGGTATGAAACCCCGCAATACTTGTTAACTGATTGGTATTGAGGTGACGCGTATTCTAGGTGACGGGCGTGTGGGCGTGCACCCTATGAATTGGGACTCTAAGGTTCCCATGGCACTGTATAGTGGCCCTATCTTATTGTTATCTATGTCTTCACCATGTGATATAGTAATTGAGCTATCATTCGTGTTAGATATCATGTTTAGACTTATGTCGATACTGTTTGGACCCATTGAGGTCATTTCTGCTGTGGAGTTATATGCTTTCATTATTTTATATACTCAGTCATACGCATTCATATGCATATCATATCTCAGTCTCTCTTGTTATTCATTGATACATCACATCATCATTTTTTGGGGCTAGTTTCATGACATTGTGAGCCTGAGAGAGATAGACTGGAGAGATTGATGACTGAGTGAGGCCGAGGGCCTGATGTTAAGGATATTTATGAGTGAGGCTAAGGGTCTGATTGTGAGGATATTTATGAGTGAGTATGAGGGCCTGATTGTGATGTTTATTTATGGGATCGAGTTGCACGTCACAACATGTTTATTTTTGGGAGCAGGCTGCATGTCACATCATGATTGATATAGGCTAATGGCCTCATTGATTTATACCATGATTGGCTTGATATAGCACTTGGGCTGTAGGAGCCCCTCCGGAGTCTGTACACACCCCTAGTGAGCGTACGTACCTACTGAGTGATGATTGCCCGAGGGGCTGTATATGAGTGATGTTTGCCCGAGGGGTTGTATATGAGTGATAGGGAGGATTGAGTGACTGAGAGGACTAAGTGAATTGATGCTCTAAGAGCTTGCATATGGTTTTATCACTGAGTTTTATCGCATTTGATATGCATAAAAATGCAATATTTCCTCATGTTATATAGTATCACGTCATTCATGACTTTTTACACAACTTGGTATGTAAGTACAGAGAGGTGTTTTTGCACTTGATATTTGGAAATAAAATGAAACTTATTACTTATTGTTCAAAGGATTTTGAGAAAAATCACAGTTTTCAAACTTACCTGTATGTTTGGCATTTTCGGCAAAAGAATTGAGTTTCACTAAAATATTTGAAAAGCATGCCTATTTTTTTTGAAATTGTGAACGGGTTGAGCCCTTTTACTTTTGAGATACCTCTTTACTGTTTGCGCTTTGCTGATGTCAACTATTGTAAAATAACGGTATGAGACCCGACCTTGTGATAGCTCATCACTACTTTCAACCTAAGGTTAGGTTTGTTACTTACTCAGTACGTGGGGTCGCTTGTACTGATACTACACTTCTGCACATTGCATGCAGATGTTGGCTACTGTTGTTACTGTGTTCGATGGTTGTTGGATTTGAAGACGCACCTACGTCCCTGTTGCAGCTTCCTCTTTTGTTCGGGGTAGCCTTAGATTATAAAGCTATGTTTATGTTCTTTTCAAACAGACTATATATTTATTTCATTTTCACTTTGTAAACTCCAATCTTAGAATCTCATGATTTGTACTACCAGTCCTTGGGAAAGGTTTAAAATTTTAGATAATTCCTTTGTTTGATTATCTTATTACTATTATTGGAATTGGGCAGTTATTAGTTGGATTACCTAGCGTATTGAGTTAGATGCCATCACGACTAGAGGATTTGGGGTCGTGACAGATTGGTATCAGAGCTCTAGGTTCATAGGTTCTACAAGTCATGAGCAAGTGTCTAGTAGTGTCTTGCGGATCGGTATGATTACGTCCATACCTATCTTCAAGAGGATACAAGACATTTAGGATATACATCCCATTTTTCTTTCCTTATCGTGCGGCATTGATTCCTCTTTAAGCGTAACTCTTTGAATTCCTTCCATGCATTTGTATGCGCATATGAGTGTTTGGTATCAGTTGTGCATCGACGACTTGTGATTCCATGATTGAGGTGCAAAATATGATTTTGGCATGCTGATGATGGGTCAGTCTGGAGGACTTGGGGCCAGGTTTTGACTGTAGTTTGAACAATGAGAAGTCGATTGTGTGAGCACATGCTTTTGGGACTTATATGTCTGGTGGTGTCCCTATTAGTGGGCTTTGTGATTGGATGACTATGTGGCGAATATGATGTGACTGCGAAAAGTGTTCAGATAGTTCGAATGTGACGAAAAGAGTTTGATTAAGATGTGTGAACAACTATTTTTTGACCACACCCAAATTCTATACTATTTTTTGCTATAAATATTAATGTTATATNATATATATATATATATATATACACATGTGTATCTTATCTTCTTTTATTCAATAAAAAAAAGTTAAGAAAAATAAATTTAATAATTAAAAAAAAAAACGGAAAAAATAAAAATAAAACCACCCAAACACCCCACTCCCTCACACCACTTCCCCACTACACCCATGTCCTATCCCCACTCCCCCACACTCCCACTTCTTTTCCCCACACTCACACATACACATCTATATATAATGGGGGAAGACCAACACAAGAGGGTGGCTGGAAAAATTTTCTGGAAAAAAGAAAGAGAGAAAAAGCTAGAGAGATTTCTAAAAAAAAAGAGAGCTGGAAAAAGAGAGAAGAAAGGAGGAAAAGAATACTCCAAAAAAACACAGCAAACTCCACCTTCATTAATTGTTGTTATTCTTCGAAGTCGAGCTCAGTCCGTCGAGGTGTTGCCGAGGCCCTGTTCGAAGTTTGCGTTCAAGGT
>ML341352.1:62800-140448 GCA_005239505.1 Nicotiana paniculata | reverse complement strand
CCCCCCAATATAATGAAACTCTTATTCTACGCTCTTCAGACATAATGAAAAAATGCTTGAGAATTTTAACAACAATAAACGTTTGATCAAGAGTTGAAATTTTTTTGTGATTGAATGAAATGCAATTCTAACCGCTTTATATAGAATGCCTAGCCGGAGAATTTTTTTTTTTAATTGTATAGTGCTAAAGCAGTAAGCACTATACACTTTTTGAATTATTGGTGTGCCCAGGAAGCAGGTATAACACCACAGTACACGGCGTTATACAGAAAAATAGGTATAGCGCCGTGTACTATAGCGTTATACCTGTCTGTCAGAAATTTCAATATGTATAATGCCACACTGTGTGGCGCTATACACTAACGGCACAGTTACTGTTAGTGTTTAGCGCCACATAGTGTGGCGTTATACATAGTTCGATTCTATATTTTTTTTTGGACTTATTTTTATTCTATTTATCCAATTTTAACTTATTTGAGTTCCGGACTTTGCTTTTGGGTGAGTGTATCCCTATAACTTACTTGTGTTTCCATATGTGTGTCAGAGTCTTTTGGTCTGTGCGTACTGCGAATGAGCAGATCTTCCTCTTCATTGGTGAATGAGCTTCCTTCCATTGGTTGCCTTTTTGGTGTGTTAGATAATATAGACTGTATGGTGGGTAGTTGATGGCTTGACTGATTGATAGTTTCTATATATTTGCTCTCAAAAGATTTGGTAATCCCATAATTCTAGGTACTAAATTTCTGTTAATTATTATATTAGTACTTTCTTCAAATATTCAAGATCTGATTACTACAGTGAATCAACAAGAACTAAGTTTTAAGCAATTAAGATTTTCGATATTCATATAGTTCTCAAAACATTCAAATTCACGTCATCTTCAATTTCTTTCTCCTACATGCCTTTATCCCTCTTCTCAACTACTTTCTCATGTTCCAACCAATTCCAGCAGCGTTCTTTCGTAGTATTCATATGCATGTCTAAATGAATCAAATTTTATCCCAAGGTTTATTGGTTCAACGAAATAAGAAACATCCACATGTTATAAACTTGAGATGTGATCACAAATCTACCATCCAAAAGGAGAAAGTAAGACAATAATCACAATTCAAAAATCTCTAATACATGGTTCTGCCAAGAATAAAGCTTAATTTTCAATTAAAATTAGATGGAGTTTTTAAATAATTAATTCAAATGACTTTTTTTTTTAAATGATAGTGAACTCCATAATAACGAAAAGAAAATTGTGGAATAAAGAGGTACATTTACTATGGTAGATTACAACTTCAATTTTTAAAAGGATTGACACGGTGGTAAAAGAAATTTTGGGATAACGTTTGGCGCCAGAAATGGAGTTTGTAGGAAGGAATATCAATTTTTTTGAAAACTAGATATGAAATATCTATTATTTTAACCGTGGTTAGTACCTTGTTTTAGTTAATAAATCTTGACCATTGATTTTAAAATGGTATATGTGTCTCTCATCCAAGTAAAATCTTTGAAAAATGGAGGTAATAGAAAATGGAGAGGTGTCAAATCTTGTTTTGAGAGAGTAATATATAACCGTAAAAAGAGCACGGGCTAGCCAGTTTTTGGACTGGTAATTGAAATATAGTCGGCGTTTGCAAAGTCATTAAACTATTTTGCTGCAATACGAAAAGTTCCAACATAATATACTGGAGATGGGTGCACCTGTGTATGAACTTCCAGCATATTATGCTGCAACTCCAACATACGAAAAGTTCCATCATAATATACTAGAGATTGGAGCACTTGTGTATGAACTTCTAGCATATTATGATGGACCAGTATATTATATTGGAACTGCAGTATATTATACTGGAACTCCAGTATATTATGCTAGAATTCCAGTATATTATATTAGACTCCAGTATATTATGTTGAAATATTTTTCAGTTTTTGAATAGTGTTTTCCCTCAGATTTATCTTTACATAAAAAGTGACTAAATTTTGATCACTTTTAAAACTGTAGTTATTTTTCAATTACCACTTATAAATCTGATTATTTTTTAATTTTACCTTATATAACCCTATAGACAAGGCCTTATGCATCGCATGAACATAAAACAAAAAGCTACATATAAAGTAGAAAGTAGCAAGCCAACATTTCGAGAAGCACGTTGCGAAAGAAAATGCTATTTCTAGATACTTAAAAGGCAAAATTTGATGGCTTATTGGTTTGACTTTGCTACTTAAGTTAGATATCATCTAGTAATTCTAAATATAGCTAGGAGTATCTCGAATAAACAAGTATTCTCAACTATTTTTTTATTCAAACAAGAAAATGCAACAATCCTTTCTTTTGACGCTAGTCCTGTAAACGAGCGGAAGGGAAGTTTATAGGCTTGATCTTGGTAATACTATCACCCAGAGGTAACGCACGATTCACCATTGAAGTTTATAGTCTAATAGATCTAGTTAGAATTTAATAAATATGGATTTAGTTCTTCATGCCCCCTTCATCCCTTCTCCTTTATGACCTCCGACGTTATAGAAAAAACAATTAAAGAAAAAATGATTTCCAGTTTGTGTATGGGCTCAATTACTTACCAGTGCTAGTGACGAGAGGAACTTGAATCATTTTGTAAAAATTATATGGGGGCGCGCTATTTGGTCGCCCTCTTTTAATTTATACCTGTTTTGTTTAATTTTTCATTTGTATCCGTACCCGTTTTTTAGTTAAAAGCATTTTAAAAAGACAATTTTGCACTTCTGGACTATTGACAAAACTGTAGACTGCAGGACTAAACTTCAGCATGTTTTGGTATGAAATTTTAGCAAATGAACTAAATAACTCCAGCATGCATTAGGAAAAACTCATTAGAAAATTACATACTGCAAGACAAAAACTTAAGCATGTTTAGTCTGAAGTTTGATAGTAAATGAACTAAATAACTTAAGCATGTTTAGTCTTAAGTTTTAGCAAATGAACTAAATAACTTAAGCATGTTTAGTCTGAAGTTCTAGCAAATGAACTAAATAACTAAAGCATGTTTAGTTTGAAATTTTAGCAAATGAACTAGATAACTTCAACATGTATTAGAAAAACTCATTAGAAAATTATATACTGCAAGACAAAAACTTAAGCATGTTTAGTCTGAAGTTTTAGAAAATAAACTAAAAAGTTTAAGCATATTTAGTCTGAAGTTTTCGCAAATGAACTAAATATTTTCAGCATGTTTAAACTAATGTTTTAACAAATGAACTAAATAAATTCAGCATGTTTAAACTGAAGTTTCGAATAAAACTCATGACAATACTGTAGATTGCAGGATAAATAACTTCATCATACATTAACATGAAGTTTTAGCTTCAATGTGAAACAACTTCATGCTATATTAGCATGAAGTTTTAGCTTCAACATGAAACAACTTCATGCAAGTGTAATTCTAAAGATGAATCTGGACAAGTTTCTGATTTTGTGATAAAGCTGCTGAGAGGAGAGGAGATCTTTTTTTGCATCACACGATTTATCAAGGGTATAATTGTCATATTATTATAGATTTTTTGTCAACTGGCTACCAAATCAATAATTTTTAAAAAGGGTATAGGTTAAAAGGTGGTACAAATATAAGGTACGGCTACAAATCCCTCAATCACTTTAGTTATGGCCCATTAAGATGTTACATTGCTTTACACGAGTAAAAATTGTGTTGCGTGGACATTTTTTAAAGTGGTATTTACTTTTTATCTAGCATTTTTAATGTTGAACAAAAATAGCCACTAGTCTATTAAAATTAATATAAAAAGACATTACCTTTTCTAGGTTCTTGTGATCGGCGGGATTTTCCTTATTTTTGGGCTTGCTATCGTCTTCATTGTCATGGATGTGATTCACGTAAGACAAATTTGGCCTCCAAATGAGATTCCTCCGGTGCTTCCGGTAGCAGTTAAAATGTAGTACGTTTGGGTTTTACTTTCTCAAGAAGAAAATGTCGTTACTGTTATGCTCGATCTTTAGGAATTTTCTTGTTAGGATAAAGATTGAGGAAAAGTAAGTATGTAGCTTAAAAAGGTGAGTGTGTAGAAGAGGGAGTGGGAGCTGCAAGTTGTCTGAAAAAATGGAGGAGGGTCGTCGAAGTAGGGAGGTTATCAGAATAGTTAAGGACAAGTAGTCCTTAACTTGGACTTACAAGCTCATAAATTAAGAATAACTAGTCTTGAACTTACAGTAACAAGCTCATCAGTTAAGGACACTTGGTCCTGAACTTAGAGTCGGAAATTCAAAAATTAAGGACACTTGGTCCTTAACTTAGAGTTACAAGCACAGAAATTAAGGACAGGTAGTCCCTAATTTAGAGTTACAAGCACAGAAATTAAGGATAGGTAGTCCTGAACTTTGAGTTCCAACTTCAAAAGTTAAGGACAAGTAGTCCTGAACTTAGAGTTATAAGTTCAAAAGTTAAGGACAGGTAGTCCTAAATTTAGACTTACAAGCTCATAAATTAAGAACAGCTAGTCCTGAACTTACAGTAACAATCTCATAAGTTAAGGACACTTGGTCCTGAACTTTATGAGTAGAAGGGTATTTTCGTCGGGACGGGTAAAAGTTTATTAAAGCAGTAGCTAAAGACTAAAGACATTTTAAACAGTGCCTTAAAAGTAAATACATATCTTATTACTGGCTAACTGTGCACTTCCCCTTTTACAGGATTGAATTGTTATGCAAGATCCATCTCAAACCACCAACATGATTTTTTATGATCCCGGGCTTTACTTGAATATGGTGATGCTTATCTACTACGGGTGGTAGATTTTTCTTAATTGATGAAAATAACTACATCTTAAATCTTTGTAGATAACGATCCACTTCTTGTGAAATTATCTAATTGATTTTCTCATAGAAGTACATCAATATGTTTGTCAGGAGTAAATTTCATAAGTGGTCATCCAATTTTATGTTCATTACCCCCAAAGTCACTATTTATTTGGGTTACATTAAAATTATTTTACTTTGCATACTTTTCACAAAAATAACTTTGATTTTTTTTTTGGTCAAAAACCCACCTAAAATGTAAGAGAAAATGACAAAAATGATTCTTTTATTTGGGGTAAGTTCAAAAAACACTCTTAAAGATAGTCTTTAGTTGTTTTGATTCCATAAGGCTGTCAAAAGTCAGTATTTTTTATTTTCATCTAATATTTAATAAACTCTACTTATTAAATGTAATGGGGACTAAAATTTAGTTAAATCGAATTACCAATATAGTCCTGTCAAATCCAGGTGCTCTGCTAACATAAACATAAAGTTACTAATAAAAATATATTATTAGTTGAAACTAGTTCTGAGGCTCCGCAACTGGAGCTGCTGCTCGGGTCCTGGGTTGAGCCCTGCCCCTGCCTCGGCCTCTGGCACGGCCTTGGCCTCTGCCCCTCGTAAGAGCTGCTGCTGGAGGGTCCGACTGCTGATCAGCGAAAGAAGAAGTATGTGTCCTCGCCATCTGCGAGAGAATAAGAATAGAAGAGTTCAGTCAGTATTGGGATAACAATAATCGCACGATAAAGTTGAATAAAAGTGAACTTGTTCCTAACTTTATAGCCTCTGGGAGATAAGTACAAACATCTCCATACCAATCCTCCAAACTCTACCAAGCTTGTCCGTGAATTGTGAGACCTAGGCAACCTAGTGCTCTGATACCAACTTGTCACCTCCCGACATTCCCAACTCGGGATTGTGATGGCGCCTAACATCATACTCGCTGGGCAAACCAATGTTAGAATTTAGCAATCCGTTTACTTTTGCAGTTAGTTGAATATAAGTAAACAGTTTAAAAAGGTGATAAAAAATGAGGAACTTAATAAATATTGCTTAACCATGAACTCTTAGTCTCTTACTACCACCCATAACTAGTGTCACAATTCACGAACATCCTATGAATATCTACAAGTATTGGTCTGAAAGAAAAGTACATCAGTCTCGAGAGAATATAAAACAGAAATGTAGAACATAGGAGGGGACGCCAGAGCCTGCGGATGCCTGCAGGTCTACCTTGGGTCTCCTGGTGAATGCTTGCAACCGACCTCTCGATCAGCCACAATCTACTCCAAAATCTGCACATAAAGTGCAAAGTGCAGTACCAGTACAACCGACCCCATGTACTGGTAAGTGTCAAGCCTAACCTCGACGAGGTAGTGACAAGGCTACAATGGGGCATTTATAATATAACCTGCATACAATGAATAATAAAGCAAAAAGGAAGTATTAAATGAAATGAAACAGTAACTTGCAGTAAGTAAATAAGGAACCCAGCTATCTTTCCAGTACTCAGCTATAACCAATCCTTAAGAGAATTTCAATGTTACAGAATTAAATCACAGTAGAGGCAGGATATGAAAACAACAAAATGATGCGGCGTGCATCCTGATCCCACAATATAATCAGTAACAACATGAACATTCACCCTTATTACCCCTGTTGCGACGTGCAACCCGATCCCACCATATAATCACCAATCACACCATAAGAACAAGTATTTCACAAACCAACGAAAACCTTTCACAACATCTTTTCCCCAAACCAACGCAAACGGAAAATATAAACAATTATGATACTTCGCCAATAAATGCTACACAACGAGCCCAACCAAAGTGTACCATGAGACACCAATAAACCAACGTAGACTAATAAGGTTATACCATGAACTACAGAACAATTAATATATTCAATAATAAAACAACATCTAACAAGAAGCAATTAAACAGGAAAACACCAATAAGCACGTAACAGTTAAGGCAGGAAAAAAAATATATATTAGGAACGGGGAAGGGAACATGTTAAAAAGATAATTTTGCGGCGCATAGGTACTCGTCACCTCACCTATACGCCACACACATGAATTTTCATATATCAAATAAGTCGGGGATCCTAATCCCTCAAGTCGAAGTTAGACCAAACACTTACCTCGATCCGACACCAAACTCAATGCTCAATTATTGCTTTTCCTTTGTTTTCCACCTTCGAACCACTCGTATCTAGTCAATATCAACTTAATAACATCAGTTATCGCTAAAGGAAACAAATTTAATGAATAATTACTGATTTTCCCAAATTTTCCCAAAAAAGTTAAAAACCGATCCCGGGCCCGTTTGGTCCAAACTCGAGGTTCGAACAAAAATCCCTTTAACCATTCTCCCCCGAGCCCGAATATGTAATTAGTTCCGGAATCCAACCCCAAATCAAGGTCTAAATCCCCAAATTTGTAAAATTTCCAATTTCCCCGAAAACCCTAATTTCTACTTAAAGAACAAGATTTAGGCCTAGAAATCTAATGGGTGTTGATGGAAATTGAAAGAGATGAGTTAAAGAAAACTAACCTATGATTTGGTGTTGAATCCCTCTTCAAAATCACTCCTAGGTTGAGTTCTAATGAAAGACTTGTGAAATTTTGACAAAATCCTGATTCTAGTCTTTTTTAAATCACTGACGTCAGACCTTCTTCACGTTCGCGAAGGTTCTGCCGCGATCGCGAAGCAACGGCTTGATTATCCTACGCGTTCGCGAGATACTCTTCGTGTTCGCGAAGGCTTATTCCCACCAGCATACGCGTTCGCGAGCCACTTGCCGCGTTCGCGACCAGTCCTTCGCGTTAGTGAAGAAGAAAATATCCCTGCCCCCATTTTACCTTTCGTGTTCGCGAGAGTTCCTACGCGAACGCGATGAAGGGCCACCAGATATCAGCTGAAGCCAAGAAAAACATCAGATTTTCTAAGTCTAAAACATCCTGAAGCCTACCCGAAACTCACCCGAGCCCTCGGGGCTCGAAACCAAACATGCACACAAGTCCAAACACATCCTATGGACTTGCTCGTGCGATAAATATCGCTAAAATAACACCTAAAACTACGGATATAACATCTAAATCAATGAAATTCTCAAGAACACTTTAAAGTTTCTATTTTCTCAACCGAGGGTCCGATTCACGTCATTTAAACTCCGTTTCTCACCAAATTTCACAGACATGGTTTAGATATTATAATGGACCTGTACCGGGACCCAGAACTAAAATACGGGCCCGATACCAAAAATCAAACAGTAATCACATACTTTAAAACTATAACTTTTTCTGAAATTCAATTTTAGTGAAAAATTCATTTCTCGGGCTATGAACCTGGGAATTCGATTCCGAACATATGCCCAGATCCCATATTTTATAACGGATCCACCGGGACAATCGGAACACGGGTCCGGGTCCGTTTGCTCAAAAAGCTGACCAAAGTCAATTAAAATCATTTTAAATTTCAAAAATTATTATTTCTTCTATTTTTTCACATAAATTCTTTTCGGAATCACGCCCAGGCTACTCATGTAAATAGAGGAGGATAATTATAAAACTTAAGGCTAATAAGCAAAGAATAAAGTCGTAACACACAAGATGACGCCTTAGGTCATCACACTTCCTGAATAAATTAGTAGTTAGTGTTTGATCCTTTAAACGACAAAGAAAATCTAATGATTTGTCTGAAAGTTGATCCAACGATGAGAGCAAATTCACCAATCACCACAAACGACTTTAATGCACTAACTTACGTTCACCTTGAAAATGAGTTAACTCCTTTCATGATATATGAATTTTAGATCTTTACACTGCATTATTAATTATGAAACAATAAAATTCAGTCATCTTATATCTAATTGCAAGTAAGAATAAATACTTTGATGGGATGGACTTATCAACTTCAGTAGTCACAAAACAAAAAATACACTAAATGCTAGAAATATATTTTTAAAAATAGTGTACTACACCTCAAAAAGCTATACCAAATCTTATAGTAAGTCAAAAATATTCAAAATTGAAAAAATTTCACTTCTAAATGTGATTCCATAATAAATCCTTTTCTTGCATTTTTTATTCAAAATAATAATTATAGTTTGTTAAATACCCGATTAAAACCAAAAATGCTCACTTTTAGCAGCCTTATGGAATCAAAACAACTAAAGAGTGTTTTTAAGGGCTTATTTTGAACTTACCCCAAAATATAAGGATCAATTTTTTCATTTTCTCTCACATTTTGGGTGGGTTTTTAACCAAAAATGATAAAAGTTATTTTTGTGAAAAGTAGAGCAAAGTTAATAATTTTTATGTAACAAAAGAAAAAATGCTGATTATTTAGTAATGCGCAACTAATTGGATAACCGCCCATAAAATTTACCATGTTTGTCGTTGTGTGTATTGTGTTGGGATGATGGGCTACCGGCATATAGACTGAAGCAGAACTAAAAGAATTGGGCTTCTAGACAAAGATGCTTACATACAAATAGGGAAAATGACACTCTATAGTCGCTTTCAAAATAATAGCTAAAAAATATATAAATTGCTATACACACACACACACACACACACTGTATGTTATATACAAAAATTATACAAATTTTATATATTTTTTCGACTATTGAATGTAAATAGTTTCTAACGCAAGCTTGTGTAGGAAAAAAATATAATATGTGGTTGTCTATAAAGTGGACACGTGCAACCCAAGATGGGGATGGACGAAGACCGAATGCAGCCACTCCACTTGTCACCGGAAAGGATAACGTTCATAAAGGTGTATTAAATGCTCTGCGCCCGGTAGCATTAACTAGCGATATTCTGCAGCATTAAGAGTGACGATCCGTTATAAGGAATTTGGTATTTATGCTCACCGTTAGATCTTCATCAATGGCTCTCATAATTGATATTAAAGGAGGGAACGATCCTAGGACCTCTTTCCCTAGACATAGCTATAAATAGTGAGCTCAGTTATCATTGTAAAGGACACAAATTTTCTGACTAAACATATACTATACTATATTCTATACAGAACTTTATACAATTTTACTTTCTTATTTTTTAATTTCATCATTGTTGTGTCAAGAAACCATATTTAAGGATTTATCGTCTCTGCTGTTTCATCTACATCCTAAGGCTAAGTATTGCATATTTTTTAAATTACTGTGTTATTTCAAGATCAAATTAGTTCACTTGTCTAGAAATCACGTATAAATTCACCTGTACCATTTTACGGGTAAACAGATTGGCGTCCATCATGGGTTCTAGACATATGTGCAATTAAATGGTCCTTACTTTTTTACTAATATGCTTTGATTACTTTGTTTTAGAAAACATCACAAAAAATGGCCGATAACACTGTTAACAACGCACGCAACCCTGAAACTCGAGGGGATCGACCTCATGTCAGGGATTCAATCAGTGACACCCGCAGTGAGGGGAATGATTCCACACCGATGCATGACAGGCAGTACTCTCGAAAGGTTCGGGAGACAAATCTCGATGATGTTGATGAGGAGCATGTAGCAGATGCGGTGAGCGTCCTGCAAAAGTAATAGACAATCTTTCTGGGCCATCTCATACAACGGGATCAATTCATGAAGCAACTGAAGTAGGCACTATCGGGAGCTTTGAATAATGCAAACAAACGAGATCCAATTCCTCATATTGTTTTCGCAGACCAAACAACGCAGAGAGTCGACAACAACACTCATAGGGGTGAAGGTGGCTCCGATGGGGCTGGGGGGAGCAAATCCGGTCTCAACAACGAGAACGACTCATTCCTAGATGAGCTTTTACGATTTATGAAGGAAGTAAATGACCACATGGACCAAATCCCGGGCGCATCACTGGTGTTGAAAGGCCTGAACTCGAAGAAGTATATTTAATTACCGTACAAACCGAGTGCGGCACCAGAACTAATCCCCAAGCGGTTCAAAATTCCTGAAATTCCAAAGTATAATGGGACTTCAGACCTGCATGAGCATATTACTACCTACACAATGGCGGTAAAAGGAAATGATTTAGTTTTCCACAAAATTGAATCTGTGTTGCAAAATAAATTTGGAGAAACTCTCACGAGGGGAGCTCTAACGTGGTATTCATTATTACTCGAGCATTCCATAGACTCCTTTGAGATGCTCCCGGATTCTTTCATTAAGGCTCATGCAAGGGCCAGAAAAGTGCATGCCCGGAAGGCCGACATAATCAGGATCGCACAGGGAGAATCTGAGTTATTACGAGAGTTCGTTACCCGATTCCAGAAAGAAAGAATGTTACTCCTGGCTGTCCCGGATGAATGGCCAGCTTTCACCAAAGGATTGAATCCAAGAAGTTCATACACTCCCCAGAAGCTGAAGGAGACCCTTCTTGAGTTTCAAGAAACAACTTAGGAAGATATTCACAATCGGTACGAGTCAAAGATAAGGATCAAAGATGACCAGGTCAGTTCTACATCATCGGTCAAAGGACGGGAGAAGAGTAGAGAAAAAATAACGGATGACTACGACGGGGATAGACGGACTTCGAGGGGCCGGTTCTTGCTTTACGAGCAGAACAAAGGCCGTGGCAGAAACTTCCAAGCAACAAACAAGTTCGTCGTTGATAGAGGGACCGATCGTGGTCGAAACATTAGATCACTCCAAGATAAAGAACCGTCGGGATCTTGGGATATTCCTTACCCTAGGTTATCGGAATATAACTTCAATGTTAGTGTAGTGGAACTAGTGTCAGCCATGAGAAACATTAAAGAGGCACGATTCTCGAGGCCTATGAGGTCTGATTCCAAACACAGGGATCCTAACTTATGGTGTGAATACCACGGGATGAGCGGTCACTGAAGTGGGGACTGCCGACACCTCCGAGAAGAAGTGGAAACACTATTGAAGAAAGGTCACCTCTGAGATTTATTGAGTGATCGAGCTAATAAAAATTATGGTCACAACAGAGACAACGCATAACCTTCAAATGTAGGAGAAGGAGCCCCACGCCAAACGATCAATATGATCTTTGAGGGAATGAGATTAACGAGGTCAACTTTTCGGCAGCGAAGAAGACGAAAGTGTCACGACCCAAATTTCTCTCCTTTGGGTATCGTGATGGCACCTAGTCTTAAGGACTAGGTAAGCCTAATATTCATGGAATAACAATAATAATAATAAAATCTAATATTTTTCTAAAATAAATAATTCTTTATACATTGCATTTTCCCAAAACCCGGTAGTACAAGTCATATGCTTTATAGAATTTACTACAACTTCTAATTACAACTGTTTGGAATTGAGCAAAGACAGTGTAAATGAAAAATAGGAGGTGACTCCGAAGTTTGCGAGCATAACGACAGGTTTACCTTGAGTCTCCTCGGCAAGAGTCCGCACAGCTACTAACGATCAATACCTGGATTTGCACAAAAATATGCAGAAGAGTAGTATGAGCACACCACAACCGTGCCCAGTAAGTATCAAGACTAACCTCGGTGAAGTAGTGACGAGGACTAGTCAAAACACCCACTGGTCTAATAAACTGAATAAGTATCAATATAGGAATAAAGGAAAAAAATGATACACATAAAGGCTACGCAATATAGCTAACAATACAGTAAATTCGATAAAGAGGGAAAACATTAAGTGTCAGCAGAACCCATGAAAACAACACAAAGATTTGATTAAAACACAAGCAATCTGGAGTGTATATATACAACACGGACAAATAATGACTCAGCAACATCAACCACTTCTGCATCAAATTCGTAGTGATATCCACGAGGTTCCGAACCTTGGACAAATCACCATTTACGGGTCCCAATATTCGAACCCTAACACTTGGCATCTTGCGCCCTCATTCGAGTGCTAACTGCACGGACGACTTATATGTCAATTGGGTCATCTCCATCCATACGGTAAGTACAACAAGAGTATCTATACTTGACAACAACAAGGAGCCCTAAATCCATTAATAGTACTTAACTACGTGTATGCTTGTGTAGGTGTCCTAACATGATTCATCAACCCATAAGTATAAGGAAAGAAAAGGGCAACATGTACATTGTCATCTCACAAATATCCACGCGAATAAAAAAACACAGTAAGTGTCCCAGTACACAATATCAACAACAAGGAAATGCCCCCAGGCCAACACAAGTATCACAAACAATCCCTGACATAGCCCACCTTGTCTCGCCACGTGTGCAATAGTAAAGTATATGCCCGCCTTCTTTCCTCACACGTGCACAAGCATGTTCCCACCTTTTCTCGCCACATGCGAAACCCTCAAACTCATAGCCCGCCTTATCACGCCGCATGTGCAATATCAATAATAAACACGACACGGCAGAAAACTCTTGCAAATCCCCATATCAACAACCGCATGGCAGAAACCTCGTGCATCACCATAATAAGTACAAAAACAACAATGGCAACAGTTCAAGATACAATAAATACATCAACTCAAGAACCTTCGATCACAAAATAGGCAAAACTAGTTCACGATAAATAAACATAATAAGGAAAGCTAGGCATATTAAGAACAACTCAACAAGGAAGGAAAATAGCATGTAACAGTCGCACCTAAATGCACGGGTTAACAACAAGAAGTCAACACGAATCCGATAACTCTATTTACGGGCAAGTCAACTAAGGTATAGTCTATCCAACTTCCTTTAAGGTCGGCAGTTTCAAGGGTATTCAACAATTTCATTTAAGGACAAGCAACATGAAAATAATCATAACCTCAGTTAAGAACAAACCACTATAGAATTAGACGAAGATAATTACAATTAGAGATTGGCAGTTAAGAAGACATATCATGACAGTAAAAAGGAAATAAAATCTTTAGTCAATTAGGAGTCAAATAGGCAATATGAGTAAATCCAAAAATAAGAAATTCTACATTTAAGCAAATAAAGATGAAACTAGAAATTAGGAAATTCAATCATGCCAAGGACAATTCATACTCGGCAAATATAAGGACCTAAGATTCCTAAAGGGTCAACTTTCCACAAATAAGTTCGAGCACGCATTCGTTACCTCGCGTACACGGACTACAATCAACACAGAAGACTCAAATCCTAAGGGGTAATTCCCCCACACAAGGTTAGGCAAGATACTTACCTCAAACACGACAACCCGGTACTCTAAAATAGACTTCTCGGGCGAAGAGGCCTCCGGGCGGCTCAACACCAACTAGAACAACTTTAAAACACACATAAAACTTATAAGGAACTATTCTGAATAATAAAGCTTCAATCTTTAACAAATTCTAAAAATCGGTCCAAAAGTCGACCCCCGGACCCGTACCTCAGAACCCGACAAATTTTACAAAATCCGTTTACCCATTCCAATAAGAGTTCAACCACACAAAATTTACCAAATTCCGATACCATTTCGTCCCTCAAATCATGAAATTTTGTTTTGAAAATTTTCTTCCAAAACCAACATTTTCCCTAACTAAAAACACAATTTAAATGATAAAAATAAGGACTAATTCATGAAATATATTTAATTCTATATGAAGAACACGTACCCAATCGAATTGTGTGAAAAAACCTCAAAGAATCGCTCAAAACCGAGCTCTACAAGTCAAGATATGAATAAAATGGTCTAACCCTCGCTTTTGGATTATATTTTGTCTGCCAAGGAATTTGTGCATTGCGATCGTGGAAAAAGCAATGCGATCGCGAAGAAGGAATTGGCTACTTCCAAGAAATGCACTACGTGATCACGAAATTATGCATGCGATCGCAGAAGAAGAAGGGAAGGTCCTACGCGATTGCGAGGGCCTTTACGCGAACGCTAAGAAGAAAAAGGAAGGCAGCCCAGGTTGCTCATCGCGAACGCGACAATGAGCACGCGATCGCAGAGGTCGAAGATGAAAAGCTAAGTGATCTCGTGGGCCTTTACACGAGTGCGAAGAAGAAAATTGAGGTAGTCGGCAACAGCACATTGTGGACGTGTGAGGCTGTTCGCGATCTCGAAGGAGAATACCAGCAACAGAAAACAGCAGTTCAAAAAAAATAGGAGGAATTGACCCGTAGCCCTCCCGGAACACACCCGAGGCTCCCGGGACCTCGTCTAAACACACAAACAAGTATATAAACTAACACGGACTCGCTTGAGGTTTCAAATCACATAAAACAACACCAAAACGACGAATCAAACCAAAAATCAAACTTAGAAATTTTCAAATCTTCAAATATCAAAACTCGAGCTAAAACCTATCAATTCAACCCGGAATGACGCCAAATTTTGCAGACAAGTCATAAATGACACAACGGACATACATCCACTCTCGAAATTCCATTCCGAGCTCGATATCGGCCAAAATCGCCAAAATTTTGACTTTCGCCAATTCAAGCCTAAATCTACCACAAACCTCGAAAACACATTCCGGACGTGCTCCTCAGCCCAAAATTACCATACGAAGTTGCTGACATCATCCATAACTCGTTCTAGAGCCGTTTACATAAAAGTCAAACCGCACCGCTTAAACTTCCAAAAGTGAAATTTTTCTTCCAATTCGACTCTGGATCATCCGGTAACTGAATTCGACCATGCACATAAGTCGGTATACACAATGTGAAGCTGTTCAAGACCTTATGCCACCAAACGGAGCTTAAATTCTCAAAACGACCAGTCGGGTCATAACAAAAAGTATCAATAACTCAGAGCAAAAGACTCCGGGAAGACGATATCACTTTCACGAAAGAGGGCACAAACGGATTTTTGTTACCACACAATGATGCACGAGTAATTTCTTTAAATGAGTTAGATTTTAAAATTAAATGTGTTCTAGTGGATCCATGAAGTTCGGCTAATATCATACAATGGAGAGTATTGGAACAATCTAAACTCACTGGAAGCATTATTCCAGCAACAAAGCTCCTCGTTGGATTCAACCTTGTGAGCGTGACGACTCGAGGAGAGAGTTTGCTGCTCACGAACACTGAAGGAGTAATGAAATTACTCTCTTCAAAGTAGTAGATGGTGATATGGGATATAACATCATTCTGGGAAGGCCATGGATACACGAGATGAAAGTCAGACCTTCAACATATCGCCAATTGCTGAAGTTTCCAACACCCGAAGGAATCAAACAGATAAGAGGTGAATCAACTAGCTGCAATAGAGATGAATGCAATCTCAGTTTCCAGTAGCAAAGGGAAGAAGTGCACGACATAGCAATTACAAGAACCAACACATATTCTCGAGTTAGAAGGAGTTAGCCCAGGGGTAGAGTCGTCAGAACAACATCATGTGCCAAGGTATTTAAAATTTCAGGAAGAGGCGGACACAACAAAGTCCACGCCAGAGGAACTGGAGCAAGTGGCATTATTCGAAGAATTCCTAGAAAGAAAATTTCATTTGGGGACAGGACTGCACCCCGAGCTTAGGTCTGGTTTTATTGGATTCCTTAAATTTAGTGTTGATTGTTTTGCATGGTGGCACGAGCATATGACAGGTATCTCGATGGAGATAGTCGTGCACAATCTAAGTTTGGATCCCAATGTACCACCGGTATGACAGAAGAAGCGCCTTATTATCGAGGCCTGGACCTAATTCGTCAAAGAAGAGGTAACCTGCTTGATTAAAATCGGTTCGGTCAGAGAGGCAAGATATCCAGACTGGCTAACCAATGTAGTAGTGGTTCCTAAGAAAAATAATAAATTTCACATGTGTGTAGATTATAAGACCTTAATAAGGCGTGCCCGAAAGAATCGTTCCCAGTGCCAAATATCAATCAAATGATTGATTCCATGGCCGAGCACAAGTTAATGAGTTTCCTTGATGCTTATTCCGGGTATAACCAGATTAATATGTACCCAGAAGATCAGGAAAAACTTTGTTTATAATGAATTTTGGTAAATATTGTCACAAAGTATTGCCCTTCGGGTTGAAAAATGCCGTAGCCACTTATGATCGGCTTGTAAATAAGATATTTGAAAAGCAAATAGGAAAGACCATGGAAGTGTATGTAGACGATATGATTGTTAAGTGTTTGAACGCAGGTGACCACCTTAAGCATCTACAAGAAAAATTTGATATCCTGAGGAGGCATAACATAAAACTTAACCCTGAGAAGTGTGCATTCGGGGTCATCTTCGGTAAGTTCATGGGGTTTCTAGTTTCAAAAAGGAAAATTTAGGTAAACCGCGACAAAATCAAGGCCATAGACGATATCCCATATCAATTTTCAAATGTAAAGAAAGTCCAAAGACTCACATGAAGGTTAGCAGCTTTAAGCAGGTTCATTTCCCCGTCGTCAGAAAAATTTCATTGCTTCTTCACAATACTAAAAAAATAATAACTTCGAATGGACACCGGAGTGCCAACAGGATTTGAGGGACCTGAAGAAGTACTTATCATGTCCTCTTTTACTCTCAAAACCAAAAAAAGGTGAATCATTGCTAGTCTACCTCGCGATTTGAGAAGTTGGTAAGGTGCGATTTAGGCCGGAAGGACGAAGGTACGCAATTTCCAATTTATTATGTTAGCAAAATTTTAACGGGAGAAAAAACTCGCTACCCGCATTTGGAAAGTCTGGCCTTAGCTCTCGTAGTCTCCACTCGGCAGCTAAGGCAATACTTCCAATGCCACCTAATAGTTGTGATGACTAGTTTTCATTTGTAAAAAATTCTCCATAAACCCGAGCTCTTGGACAAATTGGTTAAGTAGCCATCGAAAGGAGTGAATTAGACATTAAATATAATCCCATAGTGCAATTAAGTCACAAGTCTTAGCTTACTGCGTGGCTGATTTTAGTCTGGGACTACTACCTCTGGAAACTAAGGAGGTAGTAATGGTGTTGGAATCGACATCAGGGGTTTGGACCTTATTTACGGATGGAGATTCAAACATGAAAGGGTCTAGGATCGGAATAGTCTTAATCACGCCTTTGGGGGAAACCTTAAGGAAAGACATCAGAACGATTCCTTTAACTAATAATGAAGCAGAGTATACAACTTTGATTGCAGGGCTCGTATTAGCCTGATGAATCGATTCCGAGGTTATCGAAATCAAGTGTGACTCACAGTTGGTGGCAAATCAGGTCTATGGGATCTTTGATGCCAAAGAAGAATGTATGCAAAAATATGTGGTAAAGGCCTAGGCTCTTTTGGCATGATTCCCAGAATGGTCAATTAGTCATATCCCGAGGGAGGATAACGCAAAAGAGGATGCATTAGCAAACTTAGGATCATCAACACAAATAAAGGGATCAGAATTCGGAGTGGTGGTACAACTGATGAGCTCAGTCCTGGATACGGACGGTTACTATGAGGTAAATTCAGTTGGTCTTGTATGGGACTAGAGAAATAAAATAATCAACTATCTCGAGCATGGAAAGTTGCCCGATGACCCCAAAGCATCAATGGGGTGTTACGCACCACAACTGCATGTTATAGCTTCAAGAAAGACCAATTGTATCGAAAATCTTTCCGAGGCTCGCTGGCCCGGTGCTTAGGAGTGTCAGAAGATGATTATGTCATAAGAGAAATACATGAAGGGATATGCGGTAATCACTCAAGCGCAGATTCTTTGGTGCTAAAGTTGGTACGGGCAGGATATTACTTGTTTCGCATGGAACAAGACACCAAATATTTCACACGAAAATGTGATAAGTTCCAATGCTACGCATCACTAGTACAACCCTTACATTCAGTTCTGTCTCCATGGCCGTTCATGAAATGAGGGATGGACATCGTCGGACCGCTGCCACTGGATCCTGGAAAGGTAAGGTTTCTTTTAATTTTGACCGATTATTTTTCTAAATGGGTGGAAGCAGGTTCTTATTAGAAGATCACAGCATGCGTAGTGGTCGATTTCCTGTGGGAAAATATAATTTGCAGGTTCAGAATACCAAAAGAGATAGCATGTGACAGTGGGCCACAATTTATCGGTACAAAAGTTACAAATTTCCTCGAAGACTTAAAAATAACGAGGATCACATCTTCTTCTTATCATCTGAGTGAAAATGGTCAAGCAGAGTCAACAAAGAAAGTGATTATTCAAAATCTTAAGAAAAGATTGGAAGCAGTAAAAGGCAAATGGCCCGAAGAATTTCCCAGAGTTTTATGGGCCTACCGAACAACGGCCAAATCAAGTACAGGAGAAACTCATTTTTCCCTCGTATACGGTGCTGAAGCCCTAATCCTGGTTGAAGTGGGAGAAACCACTTTGAGATATTCTCGGACAGATGAAGAATTGAACAACGAAGAAATGTTAATTAATTTGGAACTACTCGAGGAACACAAGGACTTGTCACATGTAAGAATGGCAACTCAAAAGCAGAGAACAGAGTGATATTACAATCGAAGAGCCAACCTCAGTTATTTCAAAGTAGGAGACTTGGTTCTACGTAAAGTAACCCAAAATACCCAGGAGCTCAACGCGGGAAAGATAGGTCTGACGAGGGAAGGTCCCTACCGGATTTCAGCCGTCACTGGGAAAGGTTCATACAAGTTGGAGAACCAGAATCAAGACAAGTTTCCCAGCAACTGGAAGGTGGCACACCTCAAAATATATTATTGCTAATGAACACTATTCAAACAGAAAGTATGCGCTACACTCATTTTCCCTTCGTTCAGTCTTTGTCCCAATTGGGTTTTTCTGGCAAGTTTTTAACGAGGAAGTGACAAAAAGCATACTACGGAGACATCAATAATAAGACCTTTGATAGCAAGGCAAACAAACAAGCTTCCACTCGGGGATGGTTAGGTAATCATTGGTTCCATAGAAAATTCCCATTGGGAAGTTAAGTTTTCTACCAGACAGAGGTTACCCGACCATTCACGAGCACAAACCACTAGAGGACTACTAGGCATTCTTTCGCTCGATAGCATGGATTCCTAAGTGGAAGTAATGCATGTTGCCGAGTGAAGGATTACCTAGCAGTTCATTGGTGGAATCCTCGAAGATACAAGACTTCCAGTGTTCAAATTCACACTCTTTGCATTCGAGCACTGAGGGGAATGATATGAGGATACGACAACAATGAATGCAACGTCAATCATGGAACAAAAATTCGAAAACAAAATGCATCATGAGACCGGGGACTGCGGCAGCCAGCTCTGTAGAAACAAGTTGTACAAGATAGCCACCAGTAATGGAAATTTCTTTTCTGCATAGCAAAATGATCATGTATTTTTTGAAAATGGAAAGAATAAAATGAAATCCTTTTTCTTTTATCATTTTTGTTGTATGAACGATGAGCTAACTTTGTCATTTGAAATTTAAACATAGGAGACGTCCTCTTCAAGAGCACCGTATACATAAGAGGACTCTCTTATATAAAAACTATCACTTTAACGTGTTGGTTCCGGAAGAATCAATGCCCAGAATCTAAAATGCCATCAGGGAAAAATACACCTAAAGATGCATATGAAAAGGACGCAAAAAGCAAAGCAAATACTCATAAGAACCCTCACGTAAAATGGATAATACTTGGAACCAAAATTCTTCGAAGGAAAGGCATCTGAGACTATGCATAGTAAAGCGCGAACAAAAGAACATGTGCATAATGCTTGAACAAGTGCAAAAGTTAAAGACTTGCACGGATATTCAGACGAAAGTAAGACTCAAACGACACTTGAGCAACACATATGTATTTATTTACAAGAACGTGCCAAAATGATAAAAATACAAAAAGGGAAAAAGAAAGGAAAAGCTAAATTGCAACGCCTTCGAAACCAGGAGGAAGAGAAGTGTCAGCATTCCCGGGAGAAGTAGGTGGTTCCACCAATGGCTCAACGTTTTCCCCAGTTTGGTCTTCAGCATCATCTCCTTTCGGTCCCTCTTCAGTTTTCGAAAACTCAAAACCAGAACCAGAAGAACCAGGAGCATCAGACTGTGCTGGGAGTCCATTTTTTGCAGCCAACTCAAGCTCTCGGGCCTTAAAAATTTTGGCATCAATGTCAATGATACCAGCTTTGGCCTCTTCTAAGGTTTTTCTCCTCATGTTGTACATGGAATAAGTTTTTTCAACAACGAGGAAGCCGCTCGGCTCTTAAGTTCTTCTTTGAGTTGGGTAGCCTCGGGAGAAAGGTTTTCCCGGGCGAACCTAGCAGATTTGAGGTTGACGTCGAGCACGCAGATAGTTGAACTAAAGAGCCTATTATGCTCGATAGTTTTCCTATACTTCTCTTATAGCTGGGCGTATTTCGCCCCCAAACTAGTAAGCTCTTCACTTTTGGAGCTCAAGGTTGCTTCCAAGTTAATCACTCTTTCAGCGGAGGCAGCCTCACGATCGCTTGTAGAAAGAATGATGTTCTGAACTTCAGCCCATTTGGCCTTGGCTTCATCAAATCTAACCCTCAGCGGCCCAGTTTCTTGTCTAAGGGTTAACACTTCATGCTCGCTTTGCTGCAAATGAGCCTCCAAAACAACGGCCTCAGTAGATTTGGTTCCAGTTCCGAGAGGCAGAGAACAGTTTGGTCCCGTTCCGCCAAAAGCTGATTCCGTTCAGAACTAAGTTCTTCATTCTCACGAATAAACCTTTGAAGGCCCTCAGAAGCAAGAAAGTTGGCCTACAAAAATGAAGAGGCAAAATTTAGAATTGATTCATAAAAAAGTAGAAGAAATAACAAAGGAAGAAAAGAACGTACCGCTGCGGCGTTATGCATGACATTGCTCAACAAGCACTCTCCCAAGAGTGCCTGAATCTTTTCCCAATCTTTTTTCTGAAGCCAAAGGATTCAAGTAATTATCAAGATCCACTGGCCGTGATAGTAGATTGCACCCAGTAGAGACCGAAAGAGTGACATTCCTCCTCCTTTGTGGATCTTTAGAAGGGGCAGCATCTGGGGATTGTGGAAGAGTAACACCTTCTTCATGATCAGGTGCGGCCGATGGAAGTGATGGAGCAACTATTGGTGGAAGAGAGGATGAATATGGAAGTGATGGAGCAACTACTGGTGGAAGAGAGGATGAAGATGGAAGTGATGTAGCAATGGTGTTAATGATGGTGGAAATGAAGCTGATGAAGTCGATGACTGAGAAGTAGCTGCATCTAATGCGGTGCTGGTTGTTGGATGCTCGCCAACCAAAGACGGCAAGAACCCGGTACTCAGCCCCGCAGCACTGGTTACAACAATTGGGGCCCGAAAATGAGAGTTGGCATTTTCTACCAAGTGTGATTCTCCCCAAAGTGCCGAGACATCTTCTTCATTTGGTGCAATTATCTCAACAGGTCCAGCATCCTGTTGAGATAATGTGGATCGTCGCCTTCTATGTAAAGAAGCTCCCTCATCACTGGCTTCTTCATGATTATCAATCATCATAGTGTCTATGACCGGCCCAGAAGGAAGACCAGTCATCATCGCCACCAGAGATGATTTGGCGGCATCAATCTTTGCCCTCTTATTATTTTCCCCCGCCGCGGAGGAACGTATTCTCTTTTTGTTTGCTTATCCTCCGGCCGAGGACTCCGTAAAGAAGTTTTTACACCCAAAACAGGCCCGGAGATACCTGTTCGAGTAAGTACTTCCTGAAGCAGCCTCTTTGTATCAGCAGGATCAGCCAAAACATCCCCCTCGGGGACAGCAGCAGAGCCCGCAGGTAAACCTAATTTCGTGAACAAGTCAGAAAGTTTCAACTAAGTTTCTTCATATACAAAAAATGGAAGCAAGGTAAATTAAAATTACTGTGATTTTTGGACCTTCCACCCGTATTTAAGGGCCAGTTCTTTCCACAAACAAGTTTCGGGCATCGTAACATCCAAAATCTTCTGAATCCACTGGTCCAAAAATGCCACCACCGATGGGATCGATCGAGTTGCTGAAACATGCTAAGGGTGAAGAGATGATAAGGCCATAAAAGAATATCTAGTAGAAAGGAATACTATACAAAGAACTTACAAGTGCGGTTCCAAGCAACCGGAAAGGATGAAGCCATTGTCGGAATGATGTCGTTGGTGGAAACTGCAAAAAATCATTCCATCCACCCACGGTCGTTGTCATCATACATGCTAGACAGCAAAGCATAGTGGCCACGCTTGCAAAGGTTTATCATTCCCTCGCAGAAGATTTTTGGGGAATAAAGATTCATCACATAAGCTAAGGTTAGCTCCTCTCCAGTTTCTTGGCAAAATCGTCGAAGGCAGGCGATCGTCCTCCACACTAAAGGACTTACTAGTGCCAAACATACCTGGTAGCAAAGGAAAAACTCTGCAATCACGTAATAGCTGAAAGAAAACACACTCAAAGTAAAGGGATACATGAAAAGGCATGTAAAACCTTCCTTAGGAAGGGTCACTCGCTCCGATAGATCAGGAGCAATAATGTTCAACTTAGGGCACCGGCAGTCCTTTTTCATAGCAGGAATACAGGAAGGGCGAATGGAAGAAGGGTAGAGGGCTAGCAGTAGGAAATTTCTCTTCAAAATCCTTCAAAGTCGTAAGTCTTCTTGGGATGATGGAACCCACCGTTAGAATAATAGAGTCCTCGATTTTGATCTTGTTCTTTGTAGAGCCAACACACTTAGAGAAAGAAGCCATTGAAAAAGAAGAAGGAAATGATTTAGTGTTTGAAAAAAATTAGAGAAATGATGGACAACAAAGATGCAAATCAGAAGCTCAAACAATTGTCAAACACAAAGGAAAAGAAATTGGCGTTGAAGTAAAATTTTGGCGGCTAAGTTCATGACCATAATTACCACGATAATCGGCAAAAACTGTGTGGAATCAAGGGATGACCCTTGTTTAATAATCGGCTTAATGTATGCATATTTTAGTATAAATCGCTTCACATTTTGCTCATGTATCGTAGATTTAAGATGTTTAATATGATGATTTGTGATAAATTGGGGTATTTCTATGTGTAGGAATCATTCAGATGCAATTTGGGACGATACAACAGGAATTGGAGAAAAAATCGGAGCAAAAAGGAAAAAGTTAAATTTTGAGGGCCACAGCCAGCATGGCGTGCTGGTTGTAGCGCAGTTTTTAGATTGTTAATTTTTTGAGCGCCAGGGCCAGCGCCCCACGCTGCCCTAGACGCTCGGGACATGAAGCTTCCCTATTTCACCCAGGATTCGGGTATTTCGACCCCAAGACACACCCAACTCATATAAAAGCTACCCTAAACCTATTTTTGAGGGGGAGACATGATTTTTGGAGGATAACAAAAGTACGAAACACTCGGGAGCACGGATTTGAGCAATTCTTCCATCTCTTTTATAGTATTCATTGATTTTATGTTTTTAAACATTAAGTTTGATGATTGTATGAACAAGAGTGGCTAAGAACCCTATTTTTCTAGGGTCATGGGTGATACATGAAAGTTATGTTTGAAGTTTAATTTGACGAAGTTGATTTTATCATATTGTATTATTTATTCAATTCTGTTTTTAATTATTTTACTAAGTAGCTAGCAGTGAAGTACTATTTACAAATCTAGAGTTAAACTCGAAAGTGAGATAGATTTCATATAGAATTAAATAGAGCAGGTTCTTGCACTCGGGAATCGGGGAACGGATTCACAATTAGGATAGACATATACCTATTTGCTTGCTTGGTTGAAATACGGGAATTGTAAATGCATTCTTGTTAATCTTAATTCCATAGACATATAGGTATTAAGTTAACTTGGATAGGCGAGTAAGGACTCGACAGATTCTTATGAGTAATATCAACCATGTCAATCAACAACCCAGATAAATCAATTAGTCATTTTAAGCCAAGAACATAACACGATTGTTAGCCAGCCCGTGACCTTGGAATATCCTCTCTTACTGATTGTTATTCGAAATTGCTATTTGTTTTGGTTGATTTTATAGTTAATTCATTATTTGGTATTTTTAGGTAGTAATTTAGCTAATTATATATTTTTTAATAAATCTCTTGAATTGATAAGTTAATTATGTTTGAATCCGTCAAAAGTTAGTCATAATTCTTCGTGGGAATGATACTCTACTCACTACTCTATTACTTGACAATCATGTATACTTGCGTGAGTGTGTTTGGTCGCAACAAGTTTTTGGCGCCTTTGCCGGGGACTTAGAAATTAGCTACTTAACTGAGTTAAAATTTTATTACTTATTTGTTCAAGTTTTAATTTTTAAATTGCCTTGTTTATGTTAACGCAGGCTCTTCTCTTGAATGTGGAAGAGTAGAAGCGCAAACAACCTCCTTCCTTTTGATCCAGAAATTGAACGAACACTTCATAGAGTGAGGAAGGAAGTCGAAGCTAGAATGAGAATTGAAAGAGAGTTGGACATTGTAGTTCAACCACAGCCAATAGAGATGGCGGGTAATGAAGAGCGTCCGGTGATAGAAGCCGCAAGGCCCAATCTTGCTAATATGACTCAGGCTATTGTGAAGCTTGATATCACGAGGCATTTTGAACTCAACCAGTATATGGTACAGCTGATTCAGTCCACAGGGTAATATGTCGGTCTATCTCATGAAGACCCGTAGAGGCATATTCAGAACTTCTTGGAAATTATGGACACCTACAATTATCCAAACGTTTTCAAGAACTATGTCAGGCTGACATTATTTCCCTTTTCACTGATGGGGGAGGCTAAATAATGGTTGTAAAAGGAGCCCGCGAACTCAATCCGCACTTGGGATGATTTGGCAAGGAAATTCTTAATCAAGTTTTTCCTACTAAAAAGACAAAATCACCGAGGATCCAAATTCTTGGGTTCCAACAACGGGAAGGTGAGACACTTCGTCAAGCTTGGGAAAGATACAAGAAGCTACTCAGAGACCGCCCGCATCATTGTCAGACTGATGAGGTATTGGGTCACACTTTTTTTGATGGGCTAGATGAGGCATCAAAGATGAATCTCGATTTAGCTTGTGGGGGTAGTTGCATGGACAGGCCGTATAGTGAAATTCAACTCTTGCTAAATAACTTCACTGCTAATGATCATAATTGGCAAGGAGATGGGGACGCAAGAAGAGCAATTAAACTGAAGGCAGCCAGGGTTATTGAGCTTGATGACTTCTCAGCCATGAGAGCTGATATTGCAAAGCTGGCAAATCAGATGAACAAAATGAAAATGCAACAAACACAATAGATGCAACAAGTACAACATATGTCTATTTGCTGCGAACTATGTGGTGACAATCATATGAGTGACATGTGCCCCATGAATCTTGAGTCTATATATTATATGGGGAAACAAAACATGGGTCCAATGAATCAACATGCAAAATATGGGAACACTTACAATCCAAATTGGAGGAATCACCCTAACTTCTCATGGGGCAGAAATCAACAAAATCATACCCAACAAACAGAAGAGAGTACAAATGACTTTCTAAAGAAGTTGTTGCTTGACAATCAACAGCTCAGGATCGATTGCAGAAATCTTGAGAGGCAAATGGGGCAGTTAGCAGCAAATCAAAATACTAGACGTGCAGGTGCTCTTCCCAGTAATACAAAGAAAATCCTCAAGTTAATGCAGTTACACTAAAAACAGGAGGGAACTAGAGGAAGTTCCAAAGAAGATAAAGGACAAGCCTATACCTAAGGGGGAGCTGATCCCTAGGCAATACACGAGTCAAATAAAAATGATGCAGGTTCAGAGATAGTGGAGGCTGAAAGGCCACCACCACCTTTCCCCTAGAGATTGCAGAAAAAGAATGATGATCGCATGTTCAACAAATTTATCTCTATGTTGAGCCAGGTTCAATTAAATATTCCATTAGTGTATGTACTTCATGAAATTCCAAAGTATGCTAAGTACATAAAAGATCTAGTGGCTCACAAGAGGAAATTAACTGAGTTCAATACAGTTGCACTTACTGAGGAGTGCACTTCAAGGGTCCAAAACAAGCTTCCTCAAAAGCTTAAGGATCCTGGCAGCTTCACCATCCCTGTGCAAATTGGTAATATTGACGTGGGTCGTGCTCTTTGTGATTTGGGGGCGAGCATAAATCTAATGCCCTTGTCCTTGTTTAAGAAATTGGGTCTGGGAGATCCAAGACCCACCACTGTGATGTTGCAATTAGTTGATATGTCCATAGCCTACCCTAAGTGAGTGGTTGAAGATGTGTTACTGCAAATTGGGAAATTCATCTTCCCAGCTGACTTCATCATTCTAGATTTTGAGGATGATGCACAAGTTCCAATCATATTGGGACGACCTCTCTTGGCTGCTGGTGATGCAATAATTAAAGTAAAAAAGGGAAAAATGATGAGGGTGGACAACGAGGAAGCAGTCTTTAATATCTACAAAGAAACCCAACTTCCCTGCCACTATGAGGAGCTTTCGATGATATATGTTGTAGAGGTGGATGACTAACTTCTTGACAGGAGTGTATATCTAGACGATTCTCTAGAAAAAGCACTCATGTTGTTCGATAACTTGATGATTGATGATGATGTTGAGGAGATGATGCATATCCTAGATGCATCATGTGCTTACATGCAGGGAATACACCTGTTTGAGCCCCTTAATAGGCCAGTGGGCCTTCTCCAAAGTCGTCAATTGAAGAAGATCCAAAATTTGAGTTTAAACCCCTACCCACTCACCTTCTATATGCTTATTTGGTTAGTTCTGACACTTTACTTGTTATTGTTTCTTCTAACTTATCTAAACTGCAGGAAGAAAAGCTGTTGAGAGTGCTACGTGAGCACAAGCGAGCAATTAGATGGACAATGTCTGACATTAAAGGCATTAGTCCATCTTTCTACATGCATAAAATCCTCATGGAGGAAGTACACAAGCCAACTGTAGAGAAATAATGCCGACTAAATGCAATCATAAAAGAGGTGGTAGGAAAAGAAGTGATTAAGTGGCTTGATGCAGGTATTGTATTTCCAATCTCTGATAGCAAATGGGTAAGCCCCGTTCAATGTGTACCTAAGAAAGGGGGGATGACTGTAGTGGTTAATGAAAATAATGACTTAATTCCTACAAGAATTGTCACTGGGTGGAGAATTTGCATAGATTACAGAAAATTGAACAATTCCACCCGGAAAGACCACTTTCCCCTCCCCTTTATTGACTAAATGCTTGATAGATTATATGGCCAGGAATACTATTGTTTCCTGGATGGTTATTCGGGGTATAGCCCCTGATCACCAAGAGAGAACCACATTTACGTGTCCTTATGGCACATATGCGTTTAAGAGAATACCCTTTGGTCTCTGTAATGCACCTGCGACTTTTCAAAGGTGTATGATGGCTATTTTTACTGACATGGTTGAAAGATTTTTAGAAGTGTTCATGGATGATTTCTCTGTGTTTGGGTGCTCGTTCGATAATTTTTTAATGAATCTTGATAAAGTGCTTGCTAGGTGTGAAGAGACAAACCTGGTACTAAACTGGGAAAAGTGCCATTTCATGGTACGTGAAGGTATAGTCTTGGGGCACAAGGTGTCCAACAATGGTTTGCAAGTGGATAAAGCAAAGGTGGAGGCGATTCAAAAATTGCCCCCACCAACATCCGTCAAAAGGCATTCGCAGTTTCTTGAGTCATGCAGGTTTTTATCGTCGTTTCATTAAAGATTTTTTGAAAATTTCCTCTCCTTTGTGCAGGCTTCTAGAGAAAGATGTCCCATTCAAGTTTGATGATGCATGTCTGACAGCATTTGAGGAGCTGAAAGAAAGGTTAGTGACTGCACCAATTATCGTTGCTCCGGATTGGGAACAACCATTTGAGTTGATGTGCGATGCAAGTGACGTAGCAATCAGAGTTGTTTTGGGGAAAAGGAGAAACAAATTATTTCACTCCATTTACTATGTGAGCAAAAATCTGAATCCAGCCCAAATGAACTACACAATTACTGAAAAAGAGTTGCTTTCAGTGGTGTGGGCGTTTGACAAGTTTAGATCCTATCTAGTGGGGACCAAGGTCATCGCCTACACATATCATTCAGCTATCTGGTACTTGTTCAAAAAGAAAGACGCCAAGACGAGGCTGATTCGTTGGGTCCTCCTCTTGCAAGAATTTGACTAGAAATTCGAGATCGAAAAGGGATAGAAAATTAAGTGGCTTATCACTTGTCCCGACTTGAAAATCGGAGCCATGTAGCCGAAGGAGGGTCAATCAAAGAAACATTCCTCGATGAGCAGTTATTAGGAGTCATCTCAGCTGAAGCCCCATGGTATGCAGAGTATGTGAATTTTATTGCAAGTGGGGTGCCGCCACCAAAATTGACTCCTGACAATAGAAGAAGATTCTTACATGATGTGAGGCTCTACATGTGGGATGAGCCATTCTTATATAGGCAGTGCGCAGATCAGTTGGTGCGAAGGTGTGTCCTGAGGAAGAGATGAATGCAATACTACATGACTGCCATGCTTCGCCATACGAAGGTCATCACGTGGGGATATAACAACCCAAAAAGTGCTACAATCAGGTTTCTATTGGCCAAAGTTATTTAAGGATGCACATGCCTTTGTCAAAAATTGTGACAGATGCCAAAGAATCAGAACTATCACGAAAAAGCATGAGATTCCTTTGCAAAATATTCTGGCAGTTGAGCTTTTTGATGTTTGGGGGATTGATTTCATGGGACCGTTCCCATATTCTAATAGTCACAGGTACATCTTGGTGGCGGTCGACTATGTCTCTAAGTGGGTAGAGGCCATTTCTCTTCCTACTAATGACGCAAAGGTAGTGGTAAGCTTTGTAAAGAAGAACATCTTCACACGTTTTGGGACTCCAAGAGTGTTGATAAGTGACGGAGGAACTCACTTTTGTAACAAACTGCTGAATAATGTTCTTGCAAAGTATGGAGTTACGCACAAGATTTCCATTGCCTATCACCCCCAAACAAGTGGTCAAGTAGAAGTTTCAAACAGACAGGTAAAGCAGATTTTGGAGAAAACACTGAGTGGGAATAGAAAAGACTGGGCCAGGAAGCTGGATGACGCATTATGGGCATATCGAACAGCATACAAGACTCCCATAAGTTCCTCTCTGTACATGTTGGTTTATGGGAAGGCATATCAGTTGCCCGTCGATCTTGAACATAAATCTTATTGGGCGATAAAAGCTAAATATGGATATGGAATCAGCTGGTGAGAAGAGATTGTTGTAACTCAATGAGCTTGATGAGTTTCGACTGCACACATATGAAAATGCCAAATTATATAAAGAAAAGACGAAGAAGTGGCATGAAAAGCACATCAAACATCGTGATTTCGAACCAGGTTCGGAAGTTATTTTGTTCAATTCAAGGTTGAAGATTTTCTCCGGAAAGCTTAAGTCTCGTTGCGCAGGCTCTTTTGTTGTAGTAAGTGTAAGACCTCATGGAGCGGTTGAACTGCGTGATATGAGCTCAAGCGGTACATTCTTAGTAAATGGACAGAGAATAAAGCATTATTGGGGTGGTTACATTGCACGTCACAAGACCTCGGTGGACTTCGCCGACGCTTAAAAATGTGTTGAGTCGTGCCGCGACGTTAAATCGGGCGCTTATTGGGAGGAAACCACATTTTTATTGTTTTCGTAGGTTAGTTTTTGTTTTCTTTTAGTTAAAGTAGACTAACATTTTTGTTTTGTTGTAGTTGTATAAAATATTAGGTGGGGATGGTGTGGTGTGTGTAAATGATGTATTGAGTGCTTCGGTAGTCTAGATTTAAAAAAAAAAGAAAAAAAGAAAACAGAATTTGACGATTTGAGCGCCCAGCCCAGCACCCCACGTTGGCTAGGGCGTAATTTCCAGTATGTTGCAACAGCCCAACGCCAGCCCCAGCGTGGGGCCCTGGGCTGGCGGGTCACAAGTGAGTATTTTTTTTTTCGTTCTCTTTATTCATTTAAATGACCCAAACCCAAATAACCAACCCACATACCCATATACACACTCAATCTAACCCATACCCAACTGCCCAAAACCCATTCCCAATTAAATTAGAATTTCTAAAAACCAAAACCCCACCCCACACCAAACGCCCACTGCCCATTTTTTTTCTTCTCAAAACAATTTTTTTTCTCTCTTTTCAATCTATCTCTCTCAAATGCTTCCATCTCTCTTGCTCAATCTAATCTCAAGACTTAAAGGTATGCTCCTATTATTCTCTCTTCTTGTATTTTACAATTTATTTTTAGTATAATTTGATCTATACCTCCCCCATAACCCCAAAATCCCATAGGTTTCTTTGATGTATATTGTTGATTATGGTGACCTTAATATGCACGAAAATTTGGTGCCTAAATTGATTGTGAATGTGTGTTGAAGTAGTAAACTATAACTCCCTCTGCTTCATATAAATTTGGGAGGGACACCTTGTTCCACCATTGTTGAAATTAAAGAGAAAAATTGATGCCCACAAGGTTTTTGCTAAAATGCTTAAGAGAGTAAATATGCACACCGATGAAGTCTAAGTAGTCGAGTGTATTCATACATGAGTTTGGGCAAAATATGGGGTGCTTGGGGGTATTGTAGCTTGTTGTAATCTTTTGTAAGTAGTAATTAGTGCTCTAAGTTAGTGTAGTCATGTAGAGTTTGGCTTTGTTATGCTTGCACTATAATGAAGTTACGGCCATGGGGATTAATTGAATAGTATGGCATGAGGAAGTATGAGTACCTATAGACTAGTGATGACACATTGGTGAAAGTTTGGATCAATATCATGATTTAATTATACATAACCTTTGGTTTTAAATGTGGGGTTATCTTGCCTTTAACGATGACCTTAGGCAAAAATTTTTTGATTCATTCTCATCTTCGTGTTTATCATCTGTAGGTTGATAAGGCTCGTGATGGTGCTACTAAAGAAAAAGGGGCAGGGAAGTCCTCCACTAATTCTCCCCCTTCAAACAAATGCAAGCAAGGCGAGATCTCTTCCCGACAAGCCAAGGGAAAGCAAGTGGCTAGTGGGTCTACAAAGCAATCACGACCTCGGGTGGATCTAGTACGGATGACGCAAAGAAGTGGCATGATACCTTTGTTCCGTACGGAAGATATGTGTCTGAAATGGGGATAAATGTGAAAGCCTTAGAACGGAACGTCACACAGGTACTTGGTACATTGATCGAGAGAAAGATTAACAAGCTTCTCGAATGTACGGGATCTGCTAACTTAAGCATGGTAAGAGAATTATATGCCAACTGGAATGAGAAAAAGGAAGAGTCATGGGTTAGGGGAAAGTAAATCCCAATAAATAGGGAGGCCTTGTGTCTTTTTTTGGGTGTTGATAGTCCTAACCCCCGAGGGCTTCGAAAATTCGTCAAGTGTCCACGCTACGTCACGCACTTTTTGGCATTGATTCCAATGCAAAGTGGACGCGGACTAAGGGCGATGCTCACCTTGAAATGCTCCGGTTGGATTTCAACAAAAAAACTAAGGTTTGGTAGAACTTTGTGCAAGCTCGATTAATTCCTGTAGAGCATAATAGTGAGTGCACTCGAGCTCGAGTGTGCGTGATCTACTTTTTGATGACCGGGCGCCCCATCAATGTAGGTGAGCTCATGCTTGGAGAAATGGCCCACACCCGTTTTGGAGGGAGAATCAAAAGGTTTTTCTATGGCAACATCTTGACACAATATTTGCTCTCGCCTGAGGTGCCAGACTACCCTGGCTATGATGAGGTAGTGGAGGCACCCACATTGTTGTACATCACATCTCTACTTGAGTCCACATCCAAGCTCACCCAAGCTGCTAGGATGGAGAGGGACAAAAATTTCAGCAGGTATCTTTACAAAACCCTCAATGTTATTATGGGAAGACTAGGGGTGTCAGATGAGGAGCGTGCGAGATTGCAGAGTGAATTCTCCAGTTCCTCCAAGGAGATGTTGGGCATAGCACCAGGCAGCCCCATTCATCCGTCTGAGAATGAAAACACTAACAAGGAATCTGATGATGAGGGTGATGATGATGATGTTCCAGGACCAATGGATTTGGGCAGCTAGTGGGCATCATGGGGAGGCAGACTTCGATTAGTAGGGAGTTCTTTCTTTTCACCTTACTCTATTCTTGAATTTATTATGCATCGGGGAGTATGCACTGTTTAAGTGTAGGGCGGGGGAATACTCCTTGTAGTGTAATTGTGTATTAATTTTTTTTACTTTATTAGTATCATTTTTTTGTTTTATTTAATACCTTTTTAGCTTAGTTTAATATTAACATAGTCCAATTATTTAATTTATATAAAAAAAAATTTAGAAAAAGTTAGGACTTTTCCCTACGATGTATCTGTTGGACAATTTCCTTGAGGGATTAAAGTCCGATTAAAAATACCAAAAAGATTTTTCTTTTATTTTTTTAGGTAGTTAGGTAGTATCCCTTTGTTTTTCTTTCGACAATGGTTCTTTTCCAAGGGTGTAGCTCGAAACGGGTATTATAGTTTAGTTTTTTTTAGGAGTAGGTTAAGGAAGAAAATTGAGATTGCTCTGAGGTACCTGTTGATATGTTTGATGTTGGCTAGTTAAGCTATGACATGCGCTCTGTCTTCCTGCATATATGATTTAAATTGTAATTCCCAAGTAAATTAAGTAACCTACTCTGTGACGCTTTTTTCTCAGTTGAGTGACTTGTATGCCACCTAGTGCATTGATGCTTAGAAATTCTCAACTTGCTATGCTTGCTTGACTTGATAGTCGCACAAAACCGTCTTGAGTGAGTCAAGTGCCATGTGTGTGTAAGGATTGTTAATGTTCTGTGCTATCCTGTGTAGTCTAGAACTTGCCCCGTGTGTTAGTCAATACGAAATCATTAAGTTGTGCTAGTCTAGGAGATGACGTGGGCTTTTCTTTCTTGATCATGAAGGTGCTTGTCACTAACAAATAAAAATTTTCTGTTGCTAGCCCTTTGAGCCTATAGTCCGTTTCCTTGGCAACCACATTACAAATTGTACTTCTAGTTTTTTCTTAATTCGATATTGTTGAACCTTTACCTCCTAAGGCACTTAGTGGCTAAATAAAGTAAGGTGAGATATTGGGAAGTTACTTTTGAGTGGAACCATGGAAGGGCTCTTAAGGTGCACTAAAATTGTGAATAAAGTTCACTAGCTTATGAACTCCAAAGTATGGAGTGTGTGAAAGAAAAAAAAAGAAAAAAATGTTCCAAGAAAAATCAAATAAAAGTTCAAATAATGTAAAAACATACACATCTCCTAAGCTTTCTCATTTGTGCTAGTGGATCCATAGAGGTGCTTAATGGAAAAGAGGGCTATGTTGTATATGATGTATGACAAGTGAATGAATTGAGAAGAAATTGCACTTGAATTGTGAGTGTAGTGTATTAAATTGCTTAGGAGGGTTAGTCACTATTCCAAAATATATCCTACCCGTCCCTTAGCCTACATTACAACCTTGAATTCCTAATTGATCCTAGGTTTGGCTAGCTTAGATTAGTAGAGATGTACACTACGGACAAGCTTATGGTACGACCACGGGATGCACATGAATTCTTTGTGAGAGTGAGTGAATTTTTTTCAATTGTGTGATTTCCTTAATTTATGTTCAATGAAATATTTGAATGTGTGGACTACTTTGATATTCATTCTTTTGCGTGTGGTGAGGGCACTTGGTCTCATGACGGATTGGTGATGTTGTACACTTTCTTGTGTAGGGTGAGTGTGTGAGTTGAGGATTCTTAAAGTCGTCTTTTTAGGTAAGGTGGTTGTGGAGAGGTTGCTTGAGTTGATTGAAGAATATTGAGTATATTTGGGCTATTTAAAAGCGGGAAGAATGTGAAAATTGTGTGTTCATGCTTAATTGCGATAATCGATTATAGTCAAAAGGTAGGGTGTTTGATTGAATTAATTGTGCAGTCCTCTTTCATAGTGTTAATCATGTTTTGGGGGTGTTAATATAGTTCCATTGCTCGAGGATGAGCAAGAGTTTAAGTGTGGGGTATTGATAATCGGCTTAATGTATGCATATTTTAGTATAAATCGCCTCACATTTTGCTCATGTCTCATAGATTTAAGATGTTTAATATGATGATCTGTACTAAATTATGGTATTTCTATGTGTAGGCTTCAATTGTATGCAATTTGGGATGAAACGACGCGAATTGGAGCAAAATCGGAGCACAAAGGCAAAAGTTGAATTTTTAGGGCCACAACTAGCGTGGGCGCTCGCTGTGGTGCAATTTTCAGATTGTTAATTTTTTGAGCGCTAGGGCCAGGGCCCCACGCTGCCCTGGACGCTTGGGACGTGAAGCTTCCCTATTTCACCTAGGATTCGGGTATTTCGACCCCATGACACTCCCAACTCATATAAAAGCTACCCTAAACCTATTTTGGAGGGGGAGACGTGATTTTTTTAGGATAACAAAAGTACGAAACACTCGGGAGCACGGATTTGAGCAATTCTTCCATTTCTTTTCTAGTATTCATTGATTTTATGTTTGTAAACATTAAGTTTGATGATTGTATGAATATGAGTGGCTAAGAACTCTATTGTTCTAGGGTCATGGGTGATACATGAATGTTATGTTTGAAGTTTAATTTGACGAAGTTGATTTTATCATATTGGGTGGTTTATTCAATTCTGTTTTTAATTATTTTATTGAGTAGCTAACAGTGAAATACTATTTATGCATCTAGAATTGAACTCGAAAGCGGGAATTCTAGATGGCATATAGAATTAAATATAGCAGGTTCTTGGACCTGGGCATCGGGGAACGGATTCGTAATTAGGATAGACATATACCTATTTGCCTTGCTTGGTTGAAATACATGAATTATAAATGCATTCTTGTTAATCTTAATTTCATAGACATATAGGCATTAAGTTAACTTGGATAGGCGAGTGAGGACTCAACAAATTCTTATGAGTAATATCAACCCTGTCAATTAACAACCCAGATAAATCAATTAGTCATTTTAAGCCAAGAACATAACACGATCGTTAGCCAACCCGTGACCCTGAAAAATTCTCTCCTACTGATTGTTATTTGAGATTGCTATTGTTTTGGTTAATTTTATAGTTAATTCATTACTTGGTATTTTTAGGTAGTAATTTAGCTAATTATATATTTTGTGATAAATCTCTTGAATTGATAAGTTAATTGAGTTTGAATCCGTCAAAAGTTAATCATAAGTCTTCGTAGGAACGATACTCTACTCACTACTCTATTACTTGACGATAACATATACTTGCGTGAGTGTATTTGGTCGCAACAGTATTCGGGCCATTAAATGTGGAAAGACGTGCATCTAATCAACTTTCAGAAACCTTCAGAGGGAGTTATAGTAATTCCCGTCAAAAAGATTTTTCTACCAACTTCCCGATAACACAAAGTTAAGTCACCGGCAAGCATGGGGACTATCTGTATAGGCTAAAATATGAAATAACACGTGGTTGTGTAAAAAGAGGACATGTGAAACTCAAGATGGAGATGGCCGAAGACCGAACACAGTCACTTCGCTTGTCACCGGAAAGGATAACGTTCATAAAGGTGCATTAAATGCTCTATGCCCGGTAGCTTTTACTAGGGAATATTCTGCAACATTAAGCGCGATAGTCCATTATAAAGAATTTGGTTTTTATGTTTACTGTTACATCTTCATCAATGACCCTCATAATTGACATTAAAGGAGGGCACGATCCTAGGACCTCTTTCCCTAGACATAGATATATATAGTGAACTCGGTTATTATGTAAAGGACACGAATTTTCTGGCTAAACACATACTATATTCTATACGAATTTTCTGGCTAAACCTTCTTTTTTCTCTACTCTTACCCTTCCTTATTATTATATAATCATATTTATCTTTTACCCTACTATTTTATATAATAATTTTACCTCATTCCTTTTTTTTTTTTAATAATATTGTCATATTATTTTTTTATGACTAGTGTATGACATAGTAAAATGACGACAAACAATACAGTCAATCCTGATATTGTAAACATCAAAAGGATACATACAATACCATATGATACATTATGAGACTATTAACAACCGTCCAAACAAACTGTTAGTCACTGAAACGAAATCCTTACAGACACTTGCAGAGACATTGATACAATCATTACAACTGAGACAAATACTAGTTTCAATCTTAATAAAATTGCGCACTTCTTTTATTTGATTCAACCTATGGCAAATCTTCACATTCATTAAAGTAAAAGGAAATATTCAAATTGCAGAAAATTAACCAACGCTAGGGGGCTTACTAACTTTCTTAAAATTATCAACAAGAATACGAGCTCTTGAGGGTCTAAAATCTTGAGTTAATGCCCATGGTGGATAAATGATTTGTATGTCATTTACCTCGGGCATCTCTGCTTGAATCACCTTGACAGCATCATCGCCTAAATGTCCGACCAATTGAGGCCATGTTTTGGGGCATTGAGCAGAAAATAAAGAAGAATGGAGCTGCTTTTCATTTCGTGATGGATTTTTAGGTGGATTTCTCTCCATGTTTTCGAGATTTGGAGTTGGGATGAAATTGCTAAATTGTATATTAAATAGGACTTGATGAAGTTTAAATTAATGATGCTTAAAATTGAAGCTACTATTCTTGGAGGCCACGAATGACTTAGAGTAATATTCTATTAACTTAATTAAGAATCCCTTGGATAAGTGGATCTTTGACTCTAATATAATGATTGTAATTAAACAAACTATCTGATGCACATGATTATCCAACTCTCACTGTTTTTATGTATCTTAAAGGCTATTCTATTAAGATCAAGATGGGGGTGCTAAAACTAAAGGTGTTTACGGACGGTTTGGATCGGGCTGAGTGGGGAAAAAAAGCCCGTCCGGTTAAGGGTGCGGGCTTGGGGATCGAGCTATTAGTGGGTTGGGAATGTTCGAGTTTAGTTGGACCCCTCCGGATTTGAGCCTATCTAGTTGGAATCGGGCCGGATTTTATTTTTAAAGTTTATTATTATTTGGAATTTTTACCTTCCTATAGACTATTTGAAACTTTATTACTCTCCCTACTCAAGTTACAATTTAATTACATATGCATATAAAATTTACTAATTATATACATTTTAGGAATTAAATGAATATCCCTTAATATTAGGAATCAATTATTTCTCATCCTTATTCTCTCTCCCTCCTGCGCTCTCTCTCTATCTCCCAGTCCCTAATTTCAGTAATGTAGAGCAAAGGGAAAGAAAGCAACAATTCCATGCTTATTGAAATTTCAGTAATGTAGAGCTGAAAGTGTTGCACAATTGATGTTCAAATTCCAATAATGTTGCACTATTGGTGTTCAAATTGAAATTGTCAATCAATAAATGTTAGAGGTTTTTGACTCTCCACCATTAACAGACGTTAAAAAGCTTTGAAGGTTTGAATTCGAATTTGAGTTTTCAAAAATCATTATTTGTTTGGATTGAGTGTTGTTGCAAACAATTGGGAATATTGTTTGGAGTTTATATCTCAATTTTGAGGATGTTTGGTGAAGATTAGACTTGATTTTGGCTGAATTTCAGATTGAAAGTCGTCGTCGTCGAAGAAGAAGAAGAAGAAGAAGAAGAAGAAGAAGAAGAAGAAGAAGAAGAAGAAGAAGAAGAAGAAGAAGAAGACGAAGACATGACATACATTATGCATACGAAATTGTAGTAAAGTTGTAGTATAAATGTATATAAATTGTATGATGTTGTAGTTATATATTTTTTATTTATTTAAATGATGTATGAAAGTTGAACAATAGTTGTATAATGTATGAATTATTGTATAAAATTTGTATTTAAGTTATCAATACAATCTGTTTACATAAAGTTATTGATATGTATCAAAATTGTATTAAGAGAATGTTTTGGTTGGAATTTTAGAGAGGAAGAAACTCACAACACTGACAAAATATATACAAATCAGATAAAATACATACAAAGACATATTATATAAATTTGTATAAAAATAATATTTAAGTTGTATAATATTGTAGTTGTATATAACTGGGTAGAAATAATATATGAAAGTTGAAGCTAAGTTGTAAATGAGTTGTATAATATATAATTACTTGTATGAAATTTATTTTTACTATGCATAAATCAGATACAAAATATACAAAAGACATATTGTATAAAAATTATATTTGAGTCGTATGAAATTGTAGTTGTATATAACTGTGTAGAAATAATGCGTGAAAGTGTATATAAGTTATAAATAAGTTGTATAATATATATTTAGTTGTATGAAATTTATTTTACTATGTACATATCAGATACAAAATATACAAAAAAACATATTGTATAAAATTTGTATAAAAATATCAAATATTGAACGCGGAAAATTCTACTACTTTTATTTATTAATTTTAAAACAAAGGAAGATGAAAGGGAAGAAATGATGTCACGACCCAATTTTCCTCCGTTGGGTATCGTGATGGCACCTAGTCTTAGGGACTAGGTAAGCCTAGCAGTTAATGAATAACAACAATAAATAAGGAGAACTAGCAGTCTTGATATAGAATCTCAACATAATGTACAAACTTTCCCAAAACCGGTAGTACAAGCCATAAGCTCTACGAATCTTCTACAACTTCTAAGTACAACTGTTTGGAAGTAGATACAACAGTGTATGAATAATAAATACAAAGAAGGTGACTCCGACGCCTGCGAACGCAACAGAAGGTTACCTTGAGTCTCCTTGGCAATCATCCACACAGCTACTACAATATATACCTGGATCTGCACACAAAAATGTGCAGAAGAGTAGTATGAGCACACCACAGCGGCGCCCAGTAAGTATCAAGACTAACCTCGGTGGAGTAGTGACGAGGACTAGTCAAGACACCACTGGTCTACAAAATAAATAACATGAATATAGAAATGACTGAACGTTACATCTATCTAAGACTTCTCAGGATAATCCACCATAATGACAATATAAAGCGGAAGGAAATTACATAAATCAATCACGAAACAGCACAAAAATACACAGAAAGATGGACAGCAAAACAAGCTGAATCGAAAAGAAACACAATACAATAGAGGATACCGATAACTCAACTCCACGTCGGTTTGTTCACAACGGGCCTTAGCCATTACAATCTATAACTGGTAGAAATCTTTAAACAGCAGTTCAGATGAAAAACTTTTGCAAATAAAAGTCATTTTTAGTATGGAAGAGTTTACTTTGAAAACATACTTTCTCCAAAAGTAGATATAAGTATAATTAATAGAGAGAATTACGTAAAACATAGTTTCTTTCAAACTACGAAGCTTTCCAAAGAGGCTTTCCCAATAAATGACTTCCAAATATCATTTTAGGCAAAACTAATGCTTTTCAAGTATACCTTCGATGTAAAAGTCATTCAAATATAATCATTTCAAAATCATTTCTTTTTCAACAATACTTTTCAATAAAATCCCTTGATAAAAAATCTCCTCAAGATTTATCCACCGGGACTCAGTCCGTCACTCAGAATTTTCCATGCAGTACAGGAGGAATATCAAATCTTGCCAATAAATACAGTAAATAGCAAACAAGAACGACGGAAATAATAATGCATAAATACGGCACGGAATGTCCCTTCGTACTAACATAACATAACATGGCACGGAATGTCCCCTCGTGCTAACATAACATAACATGACACAGAATGTCCCCTCGTTCTAACATAACATAACATGGCACAAAATGTCCCTTCGTGCTAACATAACATAACATGGCACGGAATGTCCCCTCGTGCTAACATAACATAACATGGCACGGAATATCCCCTCGTGCTAAATAACATAAACATGGCACGGAATGTCTCCTCGTGCTAAATAATATAAACATGGCACGGAATGTTCCTTCGTGCTAAATATCATAAACATTGTACAAAATGTTCCCTTATGCTAAATATCATAAACGTGGCACATAATGTTCCCTCGTGCTAAATAACATAAACATGGCACGGAATTTCCCCTCGTGCTAAATAACATAAGCATGGCACGGAATGTTCCCTCGTGTTAAATATCATAAACATGGCACGAAATATTCCCTCGTGCTAAATATCACGAACATGGCACGGCATTATCCTTCGTGATTTACACTCTTCCTCACCCAAACAATGTCAAGAACAACAGTTTGGCAAGGAAAAAAACCAACAATATGACCCATAAATCACCACATCCCGGCAAGGGAGTCAACAATGCCAACAATATCATTAACAGCATAACCAGTAATAGAAACCACAACATCCCGGCAAGGAAGTCAACAGTACAAACTATATAATTCACAGCATAAACATCAATAGGAACCATCACATCCCGACAAAGGGGTCAACAATACAAACCATATCATTAACTGCATAGACAGTAACAAAAATCATAACATCCCGGCAAGGGAAACAACTATAACCAATCTCACCTAAACAATTTACTTCACGGAATAACACTCGGCTTAAAACAAAAGGCCTAATAATAGGCAACATCAAGGAAATACCAATAACATAAATGTCTGAGCTAAGTGGCACTTAAGGGAATAGTCATATAAATCACAATGTAAGACTCATGGGCATGTTTGACTCTAACGAATAAATGTTCCAACTACGGCTAGTCCACTATATGCTAGATGACACTAATTATAGTCAATTAGGAAAGCTAGGAAGAAAATATAGCATGATGATAAGAGAAGTAGAATATTCAGTTAAGTCAAGTAAAGTCAAATAGCCAACGAAGAATCCAAAAACAAGTAATTCTAATTTAAACATGAAGGAATGAAATTAACAACCAAGGATTCAAGTGTAATAATTACAAATCATACACAGGTAATATAAGAATCTACGAATCCTAAAAGGCCAATCTAATTGCAAATAAGTACAAATACACACTCGTCACCTCGCATACTCGGACTACATTCAACAAGGAAGACTCAATCTTAAGGGGTAGTTCCCCCACACAAGGTTAGGCAAGATACTTACCTCAAAGACGACAACTCGGTACTCAAAAATAGATTTCTCGGGCGGAAAGACCTCGTGACGGCTTACAATCAACTAAACCAACTTCAAAATACACATAAAACGTATAAGGAACTATTCCGAATAATAAAGTTTCAATCTTTACAAAATCATAAAAATCGACCCAAAAGTCGACCCCCGGGCCCGCACCTCGCAACCCGATAAATTTTACAAATTCCAATTATCCATTCCGATACGAGTTCACCCATACTAAATTTATCCAATTCCGATAATATTTGGTCTTTCAAATCATGATTTTTCATTTTAGAAACTTTTTTTCAAAACCCACAATCTCCTCATCCCAAAACACAAATTAAATGATGAAAACAAGAACTAATTCATGAAATATAATTAATTCTAGTGTAAGAACACTTACCCATTCGATTTGTGTGAAAAACTCTCAAGGAATCGCCCAAAACCGAGTTCTAGAAGTCAAAATATATTTAAAATGGTGAAACCCCCGATTTTGCAAATTTATATTCTGCCCAGGTGTTTTGTGAATCGCGATCGCGGGGATCGAGGCGCGATCGCGTAGAAGGAAAATGAAGCTGGCGTGAAATGCTCTACGCGATCGCGTATAAGGAGTAAGTTGGCTTCTGTGATCGCGGACCAACTATTGCGATCACAGTGCAGGAAATTACTGGGCGAGTCAGACACTCTATGCGATCGCGGATCCTTCTATGCGATCGCATAGAAGGAAACCAGAAGGTAGCATCAACAGTGAAAAAATGAGGAAAATCGATCCGAAACACACACGATGCCCCCCAGGACCCCGTCTAAATGCATGAACAAGTCTTATAACCTAACACGGACTCGCTCAAGGTTAAAAACAACATAAAACACACTATAACGATGAATCAAACCCAAAAATCAATAAATTCCTCAAAACTTCTTTAAACATCAAAATTTTGCGTTTAAGGTCCGAATCACGCCAAACGAAGTCCGTTTCATACCAAACTTCACAGATAACACATATAAATCATATCGAACCTGTACCAGGCTCCGGAACCAAGATACGAGCCCGATACCACAGGTTTCACATGAAATTTTATTTTTAAAAGCCTTTATATTTTTCAGAAAACAGTTTTCTTTAAAAATTCATTTCTCGTACTTGGAACCTCGGAATTCGATTTCGGGCATACGTCCAAGTCCCATATTTTCCTACGGACCCTCCGGGACCGTCAAATCACGGGTCCGGGTCCGTTTACCAAAAATATTGACCGAAGTCAATTTTATTCAAATTTTTCTAATACAAAATCATCATTTTTATCAGTTTTTTACATAAAAGGCTTCCCAGCTACACGCCCGGGCTGCACACAAAAATCGAGGTGAGATAGAAGGAGGTTTTCACAACCTTGGAACATAGAATTATCTAGAAAAATACGGGATGGCCTTTTTGGTCATCACATCCTCCCCCTCTTAAACAAACTTTCGTCCTCGAACGTGCCAGGATTCACCTTGAACTTATCCAATCACTGATTATACACTTCTAACACACACCCGCGGGTGATCCCATGTCACCCCAACCCACGAAAGCCTGATGAAACAATCACAACTGCAATATAGCCTTCACATCACCACTGATAAGCCTCATACCTCTACTTCTCACCCTCTACTCAATTACAATAGACCCGATTCTAAATCCATATCCGGCATTAGCCTCAATCAACTACATCAACTCATGACTACACCCACAAGGCACGACCACACAACATAGTACATCACACATAGGTTCACATAACACTTTCGATCAAAATAGCTGCCCGAAATCAACTCGACATTGGCAATTAGCCCCACATCTGAAAGAACTCTGTTCCCAAACCCCATAACACTGATAATGATGCAATGAACACGAAGTCTTCATTATTAAACACCCGAGTCACCAGCCACGACTGACACCACCGTGAACACATCCCGCAAACTAAACTAAAGAAAACACATAACAAAATGACTGAATATGAAACTGGAAACATATAAAGGAACTGTCAAACAAGCCCATAGGCACAACTCTCCATCAATACCGACTTACTAAAAGTAATATAACAAGGAAGAAGCAAAGCATATGAACAAATCACAAGGATTCCATCCTGATAAAATTCCACCGCGGTACTCATCCCGATCCAAACATATCGAATCCCAAATATCACGAGGACCTCGCCCTCAACTCTGAATCACATACCGAAAATATATCATACCAACTGAAATTCCTCCACTAATTCATCTCAGCTGATAAAATCATAACGCTAGCTGATCTCACACCTCGATGGAATATCAAATCACAACTCGTAACCAAAATACTCAGGAAAATCACATAAATCTTACCACGAAGAACAACAAGGACTCACTTCCAGTCTCACCACTATCAAGAATGAAATAAACAACGATAGACACGGGCTACTACTCATAGAATCTCCCAACAGGAACAAACACAAAATGGAGTGCAAAACATGGAACTCACTCATAAATAAAACAACAAGTAAGGGAACTCGTCCCGATCGGCAGAACTATAATGAAATACAAACGGTGCCCCTCTGTAACACATCAAAGCATACCTGTGATAATATCTGGCATATCGGCCTCCGGCCTACCATATGCAACACATCAACGGGTCGGGCCTCCCCCTCTTAGGCGCCCCCTACTCACCTGAATACCCTGCTACCACACACCTACCTAAATCCTGGGACAATCTCTCACTCTGTGGCTAACATCTCCACACTGAAAACAATCTCGCTGCTGACATGGTTGTGGAAAAACACACGATATGAATCCTATGAGACTCATGAGTACCTGAAATCCCACATGAAGCTGGTAATGCAAACTGAACTAGTTGACCCACAAAACTTCTACTGTGTCGTGCCTTGCCTCCATAATACGGACCAGTAGATTCCTCCGATATATGAGGCCTCATTTCCTCCCTGAACTCTCTCCCTGATCTAGTATTCCCTCTCGCTCTCGGTCCCACATGCGCTCTAACCGGCGAGCAATCCTTACTACCTGCTGAAACGAGGCATCCTACTCTAACTATCGAGTCCCGCTAAACCGAATATCATGCCTGAATCTCCCAAATAACTCAGCAGACTCATCTCCCAGCTGAAGCAACCAAGCGAAGTGCATGTCTGGCCCACCCACTGAATCTAACGCCATGCTCCAATAGTGACACATCGCCCTAACTCTACATCTCAAACTCCGTGTGCCGTACATCCCGAAGGAACTGAGGTGCAACCTCCCTCAAGGCATCTCCAAAAACTGAATCCATGCTAGTGAAACTAACTTGGTAAGGTAACCCAACTCATATGCCGCCACCACTTATCAACCCACTACTCTGAACCTGAGACGTGACAAAAGCAATCCCCCTCATCTTCACAATACCCGAATGACGAAGAATATAGTGACACTCATCCAGGAAACCCTGGGCATTATCTGCCGCCAATCCATTGAAAGATAGAAGGGCGGTACTTCCAGTACCCCTCAATTCCAAGGTATTCTCCCTCCGATGCAGCTACCCTGACCATGGCTGAACTGAAACCAGATGTCGTGCTGTCATAACAACTAGAACCTGACCAATATGATCTCGCTACTTTGGAGTGTAGATGGTGGGAGTCTGAACTCCTCCCCTGATTTGTGAAGCATCTGGTGCACTAGAATCAACCCTGCCTGAGTCAACGTACCACTGATACTCAAAATTGCACTCAGGTCTCCTGAAGTCCGGGGTAGCAACAGGCGCCCCCAGTACCTGTCCCCCAACTAGAACTACTGGCGACTCCTCAATGGCTGCTCTGGTAGGCATCTTAACTGTGGCACGTGCTCCTCGTTGGCCCCTGTCTTTGACCCTTGCGACACTTGCTTCGGGGTAACATCATTAGGAACCGTCGTTCGTGTCCTCACCATCGGTGAGAGAATGGAAAGATAACTTCAAACTTCAAGATCAATAAACTCGTACGATAGGAATGGAGGAAGTGAAATTGTCCTAATAGCTCTGTAGCCTCTCGAAGATAAATACAGACGTCTCCCTACCGATCCACAAGAATCTACTACATATGACTCGTAGCACCTATGAACCTAGAGCTCTGATACCAAGTTGTCACGACCCAATTTCCCTCCGTTGGGTATCGTGATGGCACCTAGTCTTAGGGACTAGGTAAGCCTAGCAGTTACTGAATAACATCAATAAATAAGGAGAACTAACAGTCTTGATATAAATCTCAACAGAATGTACAAACTTTCCCAAAACCGGTAGTACAAGTCATAAGCTCTACGAATCTTCTACAACTTCTAAGTACAACTGTTTGGAAGTAGATACAACAGTGTATGGATAATAAATACAAAGAAGGTGACTCCGACGCCTGCGAATGCAGCAGCAGGTTACCTTGAGTCTCCTCGACAATCATCCACACAGTTACTACAATATATACCTGGATCTGCACACATAAATGTGCAGAAGTGTAGTATAAGCACACCACAACGGTGCTCAGTAAGTATCAAGACTAACCTCGGTGGAGTAGTAATGAGGACTAGTCAAGACACCACTAGTCTACAAAATAAATAACATGAATATGAAAATGACTGAACGTTACATCTATCTAAGACTTCTCAAGATAACCACCATAATGACAATATAAAGCGGAAGGAAATTACATAAATTAATCACGAAACAACACAAAAATACACAGAAAGATGGACAGCAAAACAAGACGAATCGAAAGGAAACACAATACAATAGAGGACACCGATAACTCAACTCCACATTGGTTTGTTCACAACGGGCCTTAACCATTAAAATCCATAACTGGTAGAAATCTTTAAACAGCTGTTCATATGAAAAGCTTTTGCAAATAAAAGTCATTTTTAGTATGGAAGAGTTTACTTTGAAAACATACTTTCTCCAAAAGTAGATATAAGTATAATTAATAGAGATAATTACATAAAACATAGTTTCTTCCAAACTACGAAGCTTTCCAAAGAGGCTTTCCCAATAAATGACTTCCAAATATCATTTTAGGCAAAACTAGTGCTTTTCAAATATACCTTCGATGTAAAAGTCATTTCAAATATAATCATTTCAAAACCGTTGCTTTTTCAACAATACTTTTCAATAAAAACCCTTGGTAAAAAATATCCTCAAGATTTATCCACCGGGACTCAGTCCGTCACTCAGAAACTTCCATGCAGTACAGGAGGAATATCAAATCTTGCCAATAAATCAATAAATGGCAAACAAGAATGACGGAAATAATAATGCATAAATACGGCACGGAATGTCCCTTCGTGCTAACATAACATAACATGACACGGAATTTCCCCTCGTGCTAACATAACATAACATGGCACGGAATGTCCCCTCGTGATAACATACCATAACATGGCACGGAATGACCCCTCGTGCTAACATAACATAACATGGCACGGAATGTCCCCCTCGTGCTAACATAACATAACATGGTACGGAATGTCCCCTCGTGCTAACATAACATAACATGGCACAGAATTTCCCCTTGTGCTAAATAACATAAACATGGCACGGAATGTCCTGTCGTGCTAAATAACATAAACATGGCACAGAATGTTCCTTCGTGCTAAATATCATAAACATGGAACGGAATGTTCCCTCGTGTTAAATATCATAAACATGGCACGGAATGTTCCCGCGTGCTAAATAACATAAACATGGCACGGAATGTTCCCTTGTGATAAATAACGTAAGCATGGCACAGAATGTTTCATCGTGCTAAATATCACAAACATGGCACGGAGTGTTCCCTCGTGCTAAATATCATGGACATGGCACGACATTATCCTTCGTGCTTTACACTCTTCCTCACCCAAACAATATCAAGAACAACTGTTTGGCAAGGGAAAAAACAAACAATATGACCCATAAATCACCCCATCCCGACAAGGGAGTCAACAATACCAATAATATCATTAACAGCATAACCAGTAATAGAAACCACAACATCACGACAAGGAAGTCAACAGTACAAACTATATCATTCACATCATAAACAACAATAGGAACCATCACATCCCGGGAAGGGAGTCAACAATACAAACCATATCATTAACAGCATAGACAGTAATAGAAACCATAACATCCCGGCAAGGGAACATCTATAACCAATCTCACCTAAACAGTTTACTTCACGAAATAACACTCGGCTTAAAAAAAAGGCCTAATAATAGGCAACATCAAGGAAATACCAATAACATAAATGTCTAACAATTAGGCCTAAGTGGCACTTAAGAGAATAGTCATATAAATCACAATGTAAGACTCAAGGGCATGCTTGACTCCAACGAATAAATGTTTCAACTACGGCTAGTCCACTATAAGGCTAGATGACACTTATTATAGTCAATTAGGAAAGCTAGGAAGAAAATATAGCATGATGTAAGAGAAGTAGAATATTCAGTTAAGTCAAGTAAAGTCAAATAGCCAATGAAGAATCCAAAAACAAGTAATTCTAATTTATACAGGAAGGAATGAAATTAACAACGAAGGATTCAAGTGTAATAATTACAAATGATACACAGATAATATAAGAATCTACGAATCCTAAAAGGGCAATCTAATTGCAAATAAGTACGAGTACACACTCGTCACCTTGCATACTCGGACTACAATCAACAAGGAAGACTCAATCCTAAGGGGTAGTTCCCCACACAAGGTTAGGAAAGATACTTACCATAAAGACAACAACCCGGTACTCAAAAATAGACTTCTCGGGCGGAAAGACCTCCGGACGGCTTACAATCAACTAAAACAACTTCAAAATACACATAAAACGTATAAGGAACTATTCTGAATAATAAAGTTTCAATCTTTACAAAATCATAAAAATCGATGCCAAAAGTCGACCCCCGGGAACGCACCTCGGAACCCGAAGAATTTTACAAATTCCGATTACCCATTCCGATACGAGTTCACCCATACTAAATTTATCCAATTCCGATAACATTTGGTCTTTCAAATCATGATTTTTCATTTTAGAAACTTTCTTTCAAAACCCACAATCCCCTCAACCCAAAACACAAATTAAATGATGAAAACAAGAACTAATTCATGAAATATAATTAATTCTAGTGGAAGAACACTCACCCATTCGATTTGTGTGAAAAAACCTCAAGGAATCAGCCAAAACCGAGTTCTAAAAGTCAAAATATGTTTAAAATGGTGAAACCCCCGATTTTGCAAACTTATATTTTGTCCAGGTGTTTTGTGAATCGCGATCGCGGGGATCGAGGCACGATCGCGTAGAAGGAAAATGAAGCTGGCTTAAAATGCTCTATGCGATCGCGTATAAGGAGTAAGTTGGCTTCTGCGATCGCGGACCAACTATTACGATCGCAGTGAAGGAAATTACTGGACGAGTCAGACACTCTATGCGATCGCGGATCCTTCTATGCGATCGCATAGAAGGAAACCAGAAGGTAGCATCAGCAGTGGAAAAATGAGGAAAATCGATCCGAAACACACCCGAGGCCCCCTGGGACCCCGTCTAAATGCACGAACAAGTCTTATAACCTAACACGGACTCGCTCGAGGTTAAAAACAACATAAAACACACTAAAATGATGAATCAAACCCAAAAATCAATGAAATTCCTCAAAACTTCTTTAAACATCAAATTTTTGCATTTAAGATCCGAATCACACCAAACGAAGTCCGTTTCATACCAAACTTAACAAATAACACATATAAAAACCTGTACCAGACTCCGGAACCAAGATACGAGCCCGATACCACAGGTTTCACATCAAATTTCATTTTAAAAAACCTTTATATTTTTCAGAAAATAATTTTCTTTAAAAATCTCTTACTTGGGACCTCGGAATTCGATTCCGGGCATACGCTCAAGTGCCATATTTTCCTACAGACCCTCTTGGACCGTCAAATCAGGGGTCCGGGTCTGTTTACAAAAAACATTGACCGAAGTCAATTTTATTCAAATTTCTAATACAAAATTATCATTTTTATCAGTTTTTTACATAAAGGCTTCCCAGCTACACGTCCGGGCTGTGCACACAAATCGAGGTGAGATAGAAGGAGGTTTTCACAATCTCGGAACATAGAATTAGCTAGAAAAATACGGGATAACCTTTTGGGTCATCACAAATGATCAACAAATAGTGGGCTACAGATCCAACATATCTCTTATTATTGATTTTGTTTATTTGTTCTTCAGGCAAGACTAACCAGTATGAACCCTACCCTTAGATATAGTGTCAATAAAGTTACATAAATGTTAGTGTTAATAGAGTTTAGACACTTGAATTTATTTGATAGATCCACTTCAATGGGATTTTCTGGCATCAGTGATTATGCGTGTCAAAGGGGAAGTGGGAAATCTCACTTTCTTTGTCACAACCTAATCCCATATCAGGCCATGATGGCGTCAGGCACCGTTGCTAGACAAGCCAACATTGAACAACCTAATAATTTTCCCATTTTAACGAGTTCCCATGTTGTAATTTTTCCATAATTTAAAAGATTTAATCTTAAACCGATTTAAGTTAATAAATGAAAGCAACTAGAAATATTTATAATCATAGGAACAGAACCCAAAAATCACAAGTCTACTAATGTGTGCCAAGATCTAGTGTCACAAGTATGTGTGCAGCTAGTAGAATATACAAAAGATGCCTACCCTACTGTTTGAAATAGAATAGACAGAAACAAAACAAAAGAGAGACTCCGGCATGCTGCTGAACAGATTGAAAGGGGCAGCTCAGCGTGAAATCTCGAACCAGGATCAAGTAAGCGCGCCAGACGGATATCCAGATGCACCTGCCTCAGGTCCAACACAATAAGTGCATAAGTGTAGCGTGAGTACATAAAACAATATGCTAAGTATCTAGTCTAACCTCGAAGAAGTAGTGACGAGGTGTCGACTTGACACTTACTAAGGCTAATGATAATAATTAAAAATTATAACTAAGCATGGATTACAACATATGTACTAGAACTCAACAACCAAAGATGATATATATCTGTTTTCCACAATTATTTAATCCCAAATTCATCTTTCATCAAACATTGAAGCAATATAGGTTATGATAAATCTTAAGAGTTATCATGCGCAAATAATGCCGAGTTCGTATGATCCGAACCAACATAATAATATTTTAACTGTGCACTGTCGAGGGTCGAACAACGCAAACCATAGATGCATCTATTTAACCTGCCGAGGCGCTCGACCCACTCCACAAATAGAAAACACTTTAAGAAATACAAGTTTTTCAATAACAGTCAAGTGTTCTATTCACGACCTCAAATAAGTGAAACTTATCCTTTGGAATTCTTTTACAATTTTTGGAATTATGATCTAAGCATTTCAATTGACAAGTAAGGGATCAATCATTTCAAGTATAGCATGATATGGGTCCTAGACTACCCGGACTTTAGTATAAATAGTAGGTACGCACAGACTCTCGTCACTTCGTATATACGTAACTGCCCACAAATAGACACACATACTAGTTAATTCTACTATGGGGAAATTTCCCTCTAACAAGGTTAGAAAAGAGACTTACCTCGTCCCAAAGCCTACTTCCTGGTTCAAGAATGTGCTCAAACCTCCAAATTTGGTGCCAAACGACTCGAAGCTAGTCAAATATTATATAAATTAATCAATTTATGCTCAAAAGTTCATATCCCCACTATTAAAGTGATTATTCAACTCTAAATACAATATTTTTGAAATTCACCCACGGGCCCACGTGCCTGGATTCTGAATTTTTTTGAAGAAAGTCGTTACCCATGACATTCAGAACATAAATATATGATTTTCACTAAGTTCCATAACAATTTTCGTGGTAAATGCCATTTTTATCAAAACCTGAGTTTTTCATCTAAACCCATGATTTTCACAAATTTTCATGTTAAAATCTACCCATAATCTATGTATTAAACTCACATTAGGTAGAAATTACTTACCTTCAAAAGCTAGGTCGAAATCTCCTCCTTAAAAGCTCTCAATTCGTCCAAGAGTGAAAGAAAATGTGTAATAAATAGCCTAATTCCCGTATTAAATGAACCCTTCTGCCAGTGATTTTCGCACCCGTATTAAATGAACCCTTCTGCCCAGAGATTTTCTCACTTGCGGTGCTTTGGCCACATCCCCGGTCCCGCACCTGCGGCAAATTCATCACAGGTGCGCCTTTTTCTCACCTGGCCAGGTTCCGCATTTGCGGACAAAAAGAGGTCGTTAATGCGAGCCCATCCGCACCTTCGACCACGTGACCGCATGTGCGCCAAAACTCCCGCACCTGCGTCTGGCCAAGTACAGGTGCGATTATGGCAGAACTGGGAGCTTCAGTTGCTGCTCCAAATTTCCAACTTGGTCCGAGCCTCGCCCGATTGACACTCGGGGTCCCCGGGGCCCCCCCGAACATACCAACAAGTTTGGAATCATAAAACGGACTCGCTCGAACCCTTGGAATGCCCGAAAAAGTATTAAAGCTAAGAATCGCACCCCAAAACTAATTGAATCAAACTTATGAACTTCAAGTTTTTCAATTTACGCACAATGCGCCGAAACATACTTAGACTACTCGGATTGACACCAAATTTTATGTGCAAGTATTAAATGATATTACAGAACTATTCCCAGTCTCGGAATTTGGTTTGGAACTTAATAACACTAAAAACTTCTCCAAACCAAATTTAAAGAACTTCAAAATTCTTCAAGAACCAAGTTTTTGACATTAGGCGTCGAAGCGCTCTCGGATCATCCAAAACCCGAACCGAGCATACGCCCAAGTCCAAAATCATCAAACGAACCTATTGGAACAGTCAAATCCAGATTCCATGGTCGTTTACTCAAAATGTTGACCGACGTCAAACTTATTCTTTTTAGGCCAACTTAAGGAACCAAGTGTTCCGATTTCAACCCGAACCCTTCCAAATCTCAAACTTACCATCCACGCAAGTCATAAAACAATAAAAGCACATACGAAAAGTCTTATTTAGGGGAATGAGATTCTAAAAAGCAAAACGACCGGTCGGATCGTTACATTCTTTAAAAAAAATCTTCACATCAGAATATTAAATGAAAAATATAGAAGAAAGGGGAACTAACCTAAAGGAAAAGCAATTTTGTTTACTCTCTTTTCAGAATATAATTAATATTACTAATACTTTAAGATAGATTAAAATTTTGGTGTCGAAATTTAAAAAGTTCTCAATCTCATATAGTAATATCCTGAAAAGGGTGGAAGATCTGGAGAGAAAAGAGGAGAGAGGAGAGAAAAAAGGAAAATGGTATAACTAATTCCCTTGATTGAAGACACTAATAATGGATTGGGAGCCTTTTAAGGTGGAATATATATATTTTGTAGCTAAAACGTGTTTAGGTCGGGTAAATACAAAAACTTGGATATTTCTCGTAATAAGGTTTCATATGTGTATAGGAATGAAAAATTCCCTTATTATTTCTTGTTCAATGTAATGGTTACTTGAGTGTTTACAAACTTCTAAATTATAAAATAAGTATTTTAAGACATACAATTAAACTTTTAAGTCTTAAATTTAAATTTTAAAATTTATAATTAAATAGTAATATTTAGCAAGACCAATATGTAAGGATAAAACTTCAAAGGCTTTCATTTAATCGCATAATAATACTGCAAGCATATAAATTTTATTAAAACGAAATCTAGAAAATAATTTGGATTATATTATAAATTCAAGATATATTGGTCCAAATAAATATTATGGGCTAATATAATTGAATTAATTATATGAGTCTAATATATATGGATTAAATAAATAAGTCTTAATCTATTGAGCTAAAGTGATGAGCCCACTTCATTAAGCCCAAGATATCATCTTTCTAGAGACCAGGTTGGTGTCATAAGATGTGGCATGCCAAGTCAAGCGGAAGAGCCAATCGGATCATGTCACGTGTCAAAATGACAAGGCATGATAAGTCACATTAAAAGTCCAATGAAATTGCGCCACATGTTCAAGTGATATGTTCTGGCCTATCAAATGCGGCCTTGTCACACTTCAATTTGATTGGTCGGAAAGAGTTTGTTCTTATCATAACTCTTCCCTCCCACAACTATAAATAGGTGTCTTCATAACCTAGAAAAAGACCGGAAGTTATAACAAAAAGCAAGAGAGAGCTCGTGGATCAAATGCCACAAATTTCTCTACAAGTTTCAAGTTTCAATCAATCAAGTTCAAGAAATCAAGTTCAAGCTCAAGAACGAAGAACAAATCACGATTCAAGGAGTTCAAATCAAAGTTTGTGCTAGTTGAATTCAAGATCATCATTCGTGACAATAAATATAGATTTGAGATCAAACTCAAAGGCCCTTGAATTTATTTATTATTAGAAAAAAGAATCATAGGAATGATAGAGATTGTAACACTCATATTATTTGAAATCAAATATTACGATTATTGCAATATTTTTCGATCTTGATTTTATTTTTGTGGCGCAATTTTATTATTTACAAATTCTGGCACGCCCATGCAAGCAATGGTTATTGAAGCTTCAACTGTAGAAGAACAACTTGCAAATTTGTCGAAAGCAGTTGAAGGCTTGTCAAACGTGCAAGATCAAGATGCTAAACATTCCAAGTTAACAAATAAATTGGATAGCATAGTAGAAGGAGAATCCACACAAACACCTTTAAATCTTCAAAGGTCTCAAGAGAAAGGAGACTCTTTTGAAAATCAAGCAACGACAAGAAAGAAGTCAATAAATACAACAAGTTTGTACCCAAGTATTAAAACAAAGATGCTATGAATGTCAACACATCACCTGTGAAGTTCACAACGAAGGTGAGAAAGAAGCAGAGTATGAAATCCACATATTTTCAAGATAAGCCAAGTTGAAAGTTGACTCTAAAAGAAATTCAAGAGAAGGAGTACCTATTTATGGATTCTGATGCACCGCAATTTTTTAAGAACTCCTCGAGTTAAAGCTCATTGAACTTCCAGAGATAAGGTGGCCGAATGAAGCTGGAAAAATGAGTGACCAAATTACTGCAAATACTATCGCCACCCTCTGGAGAAGTGCTTTGTCTTCAAGGAAAAAGTTATGGACTTGGGTCGTGAAAAGAAGATCATGCTTGAAGATGCGAAAGCAAGCACAAACCAAGTCTCTATCACCTTTGGCTCATTTAGTCCCGATCAATTATGTAGTTTCAAAAAAACTAAAAATGAAGAATTTCTGGAGAAAAACAAGGTTGAAGTTGATCAGACTGATTATGATGAAGGTTGGACGTTGGTGACTCGTCGAAGGCGCCACAAAAGAAGCCCACAAAAAGAATAAAAGAACAACCAACAAGGAAAATGATGGTAAAAATACCAAGGAAACAGAATCCAATTACGCATTTGAAGAAAGCAAAAGTGGAGGTGCACCACCCTCAAAACCCACGACAGTGACCTTGGAGGATTCCTTGCCATGTTGGTTCCGCATGAAGATTTCCCTTGATGTTTTTGAGGCCTCTTTTTGCAATGCTGATAAAGGGGAAGAAAAGAGTGATGACCTACATTTGGCACCACTTTCAAAAAATCTCATCGAGTCTATTCCTCAAGAAGTTAACGTTTTTGAGGAAAAAGTTATGTTCACAAATGACGATCTTCTACTAGGTGAAACTCCTCTAACCGCCCATTGTACCTGGTTGACTATATGTGCGATGAAAGGGTAAATCGAATTTTGGTTGATGGAGGATCCTCAATTAACATCTCGCCAATTTGCACTGTGAAAGAACTTGGTATTCCCATGAACGAACTCTCGGAAAGTTGTGTGATGATCAAAGGATTCAACCAAGGGAGGAAAATATCCATAGGTGCGATCAGGTTAGGAATCACCATTAAAGATGCAATCAAGTGCATGGATGCATGTGATCGATGCAAAGACTTCATACAACGTCTTTCTTGGAAGGCCTTGGATACATGAGAATAAAGTGGTTCCATATACCTACCATCAATGTTTTAAATACTACGAGGTTGAAGTCGAAAACAAGATAGTTGAGTCATACTTCGCCGACGCAAAGTTCTACTTGAAGAACCACATTGTGAAGGAGCTAAAAGCTGATGATGTCATGAAAATCAAGAATGACAAGCCCACAACTAAAATAGATTAGGTGACTGCTCGTAAAGCCAAAGCTATTACTAAGGAGGTACAACCTAACTCGAATAAATCTTATAGAGGGATATTGCGTCTTATAGAATGAAAGTAACTTATGCGCTCTAATATGTCCCTAAAAGGAAGAATGATGAAGGTGAATCATCTAATCTCCAAACTAACATGCTAAAGGAGCTAAATCTTCTAGTAAAACGAATTGAGGAAGTAAAGTTGTCCTCAAAGTCACTTGCAGGGTTTGTGGTCCAAAAACGTTTGCAGAATGTGGCGGTCCTTACAAAGTGAACAAATGAAGGTATTGATCATAATTCTTACAAGCTATTTGTAAAAGCTGAATACAATCCCAATGAGCCATCAAAGTTAGGGAGGCTCCCATCAGAAGCTGCTATGAGGAAACTAAGTGAAGGTTTGTAATACAAGCAACCTTCACCAGTGCACATCTCCATAAGAAGGCCAGCAACAATTATATCATTGTTGAAGATGAATATTCCACTTCTAACAAGCCTTCTGTCTTTTATCGACTTGGAAAATAAATTTTGAGGACTTATGTGTTTGAGAGATTGGGTTCATTAAAGAAAGGGAACAAGTTCCAGAAAAATTATCAAAGCATAAGAACACCTGCTTCGCCTAGAATCCAGAAGATCTCTAAGGATTTCCAAAGTTTGGTTCCTTCTAGAATGAGGCAACAAACAAAACTTGTGGTCTCATGTAAAGAAGTATTGAAGGTAAATCCATATACTATGGTCTATACTAAGTAACATGACGAAGAAGAAGAAAGTGTGGGCTCTTCGTATCATGTTACTGCACAAGGCAAGAATGGTATTTCGTCTCTAATGGAGGATGATGAGAAATTGGAGGATGTTACACTGTACTATCACATATCCTTTAACAATAGGGACCCTCAAGAAGATGGTGATCTGAAAGATGCTCCACCTGAACTTTGAGAAGGGGTGAAGACAATAATTGATGCCATAAAAGAAGTTAACCTTGGAACTGATGAAGAGAGAAGACCCACCTACCTAAGTGCTTTACTATAAGTTGATGAAGAAAGCACTTATGTTGAGTTACTCAAGGAGTTTAGGGATGTCTTTACTTGGAGTTACAAAGAGATGCCTGACTTGGACCCTAATGTAAAAGTCCATTACCTTGCAATCAAGAATAGTGCTCGTCCTATTAAGCAATCTCAAAGGCGCTTTAAACCGGACTTGGTTCCCTTGATTGAAAGTGAAGTTAAAAAACTCATTGAATCTGGATTTATTCGTGAAGTTAAATACCCAACATGGGTCTTAAATATTATCCTTGTAAGGAATAAGAGTGCCCATATTAGGATGTGCGTTGACGATAGAGATCTCAACAACGTGTGTCCCAAAGATGAATTCCTACTTCCTATTACGGAACGGATGATTGATGCTACTACTGGTTATGAGGAAATGTCTTTCATGGACGGTTCGTCGGGATATAACCAAATTTGCATGGCACCAAAATGTGAAGATTTTACTGTATTCAACACCCCCAAAGGTATTAATTGCTACAAGGTAATGCCTTTTGGCTTGAAGAATGTTGGTGCTACTTACCGTAGGGCTATGCAGAATATCTTTGATGACCTTCTCAATGTTGAATGCTATGTGGACGACTTGGTGGTAAAATCAAAAAAGAGGGGCAACCACTTGAAAGACTTGAGAATGGTGTTTGAATTGCTCTGGAGGTACTACTTAGGATGGATCCATTGAAATTCACCTTTGGAATAACTTATCTAAAGTTCCTTGGTTTCATTGTCCGACACTAAGGGATTGAAATTGATTAAACCAAAGTACATGCCATTTTGAAAATGCCTTAGCCTCGCAATATTCATGATTGAAAAGTCTGAAAGGAAGCTAGCATACCTTAGGAGATTCATCTCAAACCTAGCTGGGAGGTTCCAACCATTCAGTCGCCTCATAAGAAAGGTGTTTCTTTCAAGTGGGACCAAGCTTGTAGCAATACATTTGAAAGCATAAAAACTTACTTGATGAAGCCTCCAGTTTTAGCAGCCCCTATACCTGGAAAAGCATTGATACTATATATTTCAGCACAAGAAAGGTATATTGGAGCATTGATGGCCAAGAAAATAGTGAAAGGAAAGAAAATCACTTTACTACTATAATGACCCGGCCAACCGTTTTGAAAATTTAAGCTTCGTTTGGTGGAATAAGGTCTTGAAAAACTTTGTATGGTGATTTTGGACTTAGGCGTGCTTCTGTATTTAGATTTGGTGGTCCGTAGGGTGATTTGAAGCATTTCGGCGAAAGTTAGAAAAAAGTTGAAGTTTGGAAGGTGGAAATGTTTGGCCAATAGTTGACTTTGGTGATATCGGGGTCAGAATGAGATTCCAAGAATTGGAACAACTCCGTTATGTCATTTGGGACTTTCTTTCAAAATTTGACATCATTCTGGGTTGGTTTGAGAGGTTTCAACACGAGTTTTACAAGTTAGAAGATTTGGAAGTTGAAAAGTTCGATTCATGGCACGATTTGTATTTTCGGTGTTATTTGATGTGATTTGAGACCTCGAACGAGTTCGTGTTGGTTTATATAACTTGTTTGTGTGTTTAGACGGGGACCAGGGGGCCTCAGGTTTGTTCCTAGTGGGCTACGAGTCATTTTCCTGCTATTTTGAACTGTTGTTTCTGTTTTCTGGTGTTCTTCTTCGCGATCGTGAAGCACCTTTCGCGTTCGTGAAGTTTTACTACTGACTACCTCGTAATTCTTCTTTGCATTCGTATTCAACCTCTTGCATTCACGAAGGTTTGCCTTTCCCTTTATCACTTTCTAGTTCAGTCACTGCGTTCGCGAAGCACTTCCTGGCAGCCTCACATTCCTTCTTCGCGTTCGCATTCATCCTCCCCCGTTCACATAGGTTCTCATTTGTTGTTGAACCATACATTGTGGGACTATTGTTACATATTATTCTCTTCCTTGTTGAGTTGTTCTTATTATGCCTAGTATTCCTATTATGGTTATTCCTTGTGAACTAGTTGTACCATTTCTTGTGATCGAAGGTTCTTGAGTTGATTTACTTACCGTAATTTATATTATTGTCATTGTTGATGTTTTACTTGTTGTGGTGATGCACGAGGTTTCTGACATGCGGTTATTGTTATTGTGATGCACGAGGTTTCTGCCGTGCGGTTGTGGATATGAGGATGCACGAGGTTTCTAAAATTCTGTTGTTACTATTGATATTTGCGCATGCGGCATGACAAGGCAGGGTTTATATATGTGGGTTGCGCATGTGGAGAGACAAGGTGGGCACTTACTTTACTATTGCACACGTGGCTAGACAAGGTGGGCTGTGTCAGGGATTGATCTGTGATGACTTGTAATGTCCTGGGGGCATTCTTGTTGTTGATATTTGTGTAGTTGTATGCTTACCTGTGTGAGCCTTATCTTGTGAAAGTTATGAGAAAACATTCTACGTGCTGTCAGTTCCTTTTTCTTATGCTTACTAGCTGGTTTGAACTATGTTAGGACACTTGCACAAGCATACACGTAGTTAGGCACTCTTATCGGATTAAGGGGCTTCCTTGTTATTGTTAAGTATAGATACCCTTGTTTACATTCCTTCTATGTGAGAATGGCTATATTTGGCGCGTGAGTTGTCAGTGCAGTTATGAGGTGTAATGAGGGCATAGGATGCCAAGTGTTAGGGTTAAGGTATTGAGACCCAAGAGTTGTGATTAGCCCGAGGTTCGGTACCTCGTGGAGTTTATTGACTAAAACCTAATGTGAAAACAGTCGTTGTTGTTGATTATTACTTATCCTTTAGGTATCTGTGATTTCGGATTTTGGATGTGCTTACGTTCATCCTTCTGTGTCATCATTTTGGTACTCCGCTGATACTTGTTGTCTTCCTTTCTTATTGAAATTACTGTATTGTTAGCCATATCGTGTAGTCTTCATGTAGGTATCATACTCTGTTGTTCCTATACTCAATTTGTTTAGGTTGTTTAGTCCAGCAGGTGTCTTGACTGTTCCTCGTCACTACTCCACTGAGGTTAGTCTTGATACTTGATGGTATCAATGTGTTGTATACATACTACACTTCTGCACATTTTTGTGCAAATCCAGGTATTGCAAAGTCAGTTGATCAATAGCTAGCATCGCTGATTGTTGGTGTGAAGACTCAAGGCAAAACCTGTTGCTGCGTTCGGAGGCTTCGGAGTCACCGTCATATTTTTGTATTAACGCTGTTTTTACTTATTTTCTAAACAGCCGTATTTAAAAGTTGTAGTAAACTCTGTAGATCTCATGACTTGTACTATCGATTTTGGGAAAATTTTAAATTGTATAGAGAATTGCATTTCAGAAATTATTTGATGTTATTTATTATTGTTGTTATTGTTGAAACCCAATTTTTTCCTCATATTTTTCAAATATATATATATATATATATATACACTTTTAAAATAGTGCATATGCATCATCATTTAATTTACAAGCATACACAAGTATTTTTCATAATTTTCCATGATTTTTAAAGACTTTAAATTAAATTATTTCGGCATTTTAGAACTCTGTCGTCTCTCATCTCTCATGAACCCTAGCCACCGTTCTATCAAACCCTCCCAAATCCGACCTCAAAACGCAATCCACCATGGATTCCCTTACCTTATTTGCCTCTCCTCACCACTGACCACTCGTCTATGATCTTATTTAGTTGCTTGCCTAACATGGCAAGCAAATCTTGCCAAAATCGAACCAAATCGGTTCACACCTCTGATTTCTGTGGTTATTCCGTCTATGTTCATCATTGATTCTTTGTGAGTAACGATCATGTTTCATATCTTTATGTGATTCTTACTTACCCCAAATTAGGGTTTCAAACCCTTTCAATCGGACCTAAATATGTCCGATTTTCTGATTTTTAACACTATTATGTTTCTATTCATCCCATCTCGTGTGATTTTTTTTACCTTATTTTGTATTTTCCACTGATTTCATACTTTCCCTAAAACTAGGGTGTAAAGACTCGTAAAATTTCGTGGCTAAAAATGATGCCCAAATAGATCCCCGTGTTTTTATAACTGTAGAAATTCTTAAAACAGACCCTTTTTGAGTAAAACGTACCCCCGGATTCAAAAGATAATATTTTCCAGAGTTGCGTTGTTATGCAACGCACTATGCGATCGCATAACGGGTATGCGGACCGCATAGTGGTCGCATACATGGACAGCCTGCTATCCAATTTGAGGACAGGTATGCGGCTCAAGATGCTATCGTATTTAGGGAATGCGGACCGCATAGTTGTCGCATTCTTGCACCTCCATTTTTGCGGAGGAGGTTATGCGACGCACTATGCGATCACATAACAGGTATGCGGACCGCATAGTGGTCGCATACCTAGGCAGTCCGGTTTCTTTTTGGCCCATTTGAAGGCCAAATATACGACAGGAATGCGGACCGCATAGCAGGAATGCGATCGCATTCCTGACCGCATTTCTGCTTTGGGACTTTTAAAATTCTAATTTTTATACCCGACCCCCAGTTCATTAAAACACTTACCCCCTTCCATTTTAACGATTTTCTGAACAAAATAGAGAGAGGGAAGAGAGAGTTCTTGAGAGAGAAGGTTCCATCTTCACCCAAAATTGATTCTTCACTATCACTCTGGCCTGGAAGTTATTGAGTAATTGTCATCTTCATCACTCTAAGAGGTGAGTCCCCACCCCATTTCGTTTTAATTCTCAGGTTTTGGCTAAAAAGGGTAGAACACATAAATTGATTCTTGGAGATAAAAGCCGATACTTTGCATGCATGTAAGTTAAACTCCCTAATCTAGTAAAGGGAAACGAGTTTGGGTAATTATTCAAAAAAAATGGGTTAGTAATCTAAAGGGTCACATAGCATTCGATAAAATGCCTAACTGAGTTTGAGTTATGTTTATGGTTCCTAATTGTAAGTGAAATATGTCACATTGTGGAATAGATTGACGGTGCTAGACGGTCCGGTGATGTATGGCTAACTTTAATCTTTGTAGAGTCATCTTGTTGGTGTCCGATCATAAGGTATGAAATTCTTGCTTGAGCATATGTCAATTGATTGTCCTACTGTGTCGAGGTGTAAGATTTCGTTCTCTGATTTTCTTAGTTGATTGCCATGCTAATTGCGATTGTGAAGGGTTATTCTTTGTACTTATCCTATCATGTGTAAGGTTTGTTAAATGTTCGAATATGTCAATATGGAAATATATGCTACTAAATAAAGAATGTTAACGTACCCTAATGTGGGAATGTATCTAATTGCTAAGGGCCGAGTGTGGCAAATGATGAAAAGAAACTGTGGATTGATTTAATTGAGTTAAATAATGATGGCAAAACCATATATGAATTACTGTTTGGTAAGGATTATTGTGCCTTGACTTCATATAGTTGTTGGTTAATATGAACTTATGTTCTTGATGATGAAGATCCCCGTGATATAATTGTTGGTTATTGTTGCTATCAAATATGATTGTACGGTGGATCGGGTTGCGCTCCACAACACGAAGTAACAAGGGTGGAGACGTAATAAGGGTAAAATGTTATTGTGCGGTGGGATCGGGTTGCGCACTGCAACACGAAGTAATAAGGGTGAAATGTGAATGTACAGTGGGATCAGGTTGCGCGCCGCAATAGATGAACAATTAAAATGAGTAACTGTGGAAATCTTCATTTGTGATTTTCTGTATATCTGTGTGGTACTTGTGTGGTTACCCTGACTGTCTTCCAATTGTGCACTATTTGATTTTACTTAGAATAAACTTTGTTCATACATACTAGTACTATTCAAAGGTACTAACGTCCCTTTTACCGGGGCCGCTATATCTTTTATATGGATGTACGTGGTTCCACAGCAGATAGCTCAGACCGTCGATAGTGGTGCCACCCTTCTGTTCCTTCAACAGATCCGGTGAGTCCCATTTCCTCTCGGGGTTGTGTGTAGTCTATATCATCTCTTTTGTATATGTTATGTCTTCTAATGTATAGTCGGGGCCTTGTTGCCGGCAAGTATGGTGTAAACTCTTAGTACTCTTAGAGGCTCTGTAGTCATGATGTAGGTTGTACATATATGTATTTTGGGCAGTAATTGTGTTTATTAGTAATCATAGTCCGAATCGGAATTATTGTATCTTTTGTGATTACCAAATTTTGAAAGGATAAAGGATGAAATGAACTCAAATGGTAAATTCATGCTTAAACTCTAAATTTCTAATTCATGTGGAATAATGTATATTGTAAACACAGGGTAACGCGTTGGGCAGGAAAGGCAATCCAGGTCCGCTTGACCGGGATCATCCGGTTGGGCGCGGTCTCGTTCCTCGGTTTTTGGGCGTGACAAACTTGGTATCAGAGCCCGATTTTTAAAGTGTCCTAGGATGTCTCGGAGCCGTATCTAGTAGAGCCCTTCTTATCGGTGTGTTGTCGACCACATCTATAATTAGGGGGCTACATGGACATTTAGGAAAATACCCTTTCATTGTTACTCTGTATCGTGCGATGAAGTGGAAGGTGAGAACATCTTTATCTAACTTGTGCATTGTCCCAATTTTAAGTAAATGGCACCCCAAGAAGAGAGCTCGACTCAGCCCAGAGGCCAATGACACCCTAGGAGTGGCCACAAATTCTCCAGCTGGTGGTGCGGGTGTGAATGATTCACTAGCCACAAACCAGCCCGACTCCTCCACTCCAGGACAGACTATCCCTGTTCCTACTCCAGCGGAGGGTGCTAAAATCCCTCCCGCTGATGTTCCTGATCCCTCCTTAGCCCCAGCTTCCAGTCCCGGTATTTCTAATGGGGACCTCAGGGGAGCTATTAAGATGTTGACTCAGCTAGTGGCCTCCCAGGCCCAAAGATCTCATGCTGCCCCTGCGTCCTCTAGAAAGCAAGGGGATTCTTCAGGTTCCAGAGTCAACCAGTTTCTGCGGTTAGCCCCTCCAGAGTTCACAGGCACCGACCTAGAGGTAGATCCTCAGGACTTTATAGATGAAATGTACAAGACTCTTCGGGTTATGAAGGATACAGAGACATAGGGGGTTGAGTTGGCTTCCTATAGGCTAAAGGGAGCAGCATATTCGTGGTTTGAGATGTGGGAGGTTTCCCGTGGGAAGGGGAGCCCTCCGGCGAAATGGGATGAGTTTGTTGATGCCTTCATGGATCATTTCTTGCCCGCCGAGACTATAACATCCCGTGCTGCAGAGTTTGAGGTCCTTAAGCAGGGCAACATGAGTTTGTGGGAGTACCACATCGAGTTCGTGCGCCTATCCAAATATTCCATCCACATGATGTCGACTATGGAGGCCAGAGTTCGATGATTTGTTCAGGTCCTTGGTCCCTTGGTCGTTAATGAAGCTGCTACAGCTTCATTGCATTCGGATATGAATTATGGGAAGATCGTGGGATTCACCCAGGCTATAGAGGCTCGGAAGTTAAAGATAAGGATGGAGAGAGAGAGTGGTAGTAGGGCCCGGTCAACGGGAAACCCTGGGAGTTCAGTTGCAGGTGGGAGATCAGCCCTTGGGAGAGGGTCATCAGGGCTATCCCAGTCCTACGCTCAGTCCTCAGCAAGTGCCCCGTCATCAGGGCACAGTTGTCAGCAAGGAGGTCGCTTTGGACCAGGTTCAAATAGCAGGAGGTTCCATCAGTCAGGTCGTTCAGGTGGAAGGTTCCAGCAGCAGCGGAGGGACCCATGCCCTAAGTGTGAGAGGTTTCATCCGAGCCTTGTTACTTGGATATAATGGTGTGCTATAGATGCGGAGAGAGAAGCCATATCCAGCGAGACTGTCGTGCACCAAGTCAGGGCGCGGGTAGGGGTACTGCTCATCCATCCAGCTCTTCGGCCGCTACATCTTCAGCATGCCCTCCAGCTCCAGCAGGGCGCGGTGCAGCTAGGCATGGAGCACGGGGTCGAGGGGGACCCAGTCGGTTCTATGCTTTGAGTGGTCGCCAGAGTGCGGAGGCTTCCCCAGATATCGTCACAGGTATTCTGACTGTCCAAATGCATGATGTTTATACTCTTATTGATCTCGGGTCTTCATTGTCCTATGTTACTCCATTTATTGCTTCAAGTTTTGGGATAGAACCCGAACAAATTCATGAGTCATTCTCTGTGTCGACTCCGGTTGGTGATTCTATTATGGTCGCGCGAGTCTATAGGAATTGTGTTGTCACGGTGTGTGGTCGGGATACCATGGCCAATCTTATTGAGCTAGGAATGGTGGATTTTGATGTTATCATAGGAATGGATTGGCTCTACTCGTGCTTTTCTAAACTCGATTGTCAAACCAGAATTATGAGGCTCGAGTTACCTAACGAACCAGTTATCGAATGGAAAGGGAATGATGTTGTGCCGAGGGGTAGGTTTATTTCCTACCTCAAGGCCTCAAAAATGATCAGGAAGGGGTGTATCTACCAGTTGGTCCGGGTTGCGGACACTATTTTAGAGGTGCCTGCTCCCGAGTCCGTGCCGGTTGTGAATGAGTATCTAGAAGTATTTCCGGATGAGCTTCCTGGAGTTCCGCCAGATAGAGAGATTGAATTCGGGATTGATTTATTGCCAGATACACAGCCAATATCTATTCCACCCTACAGGATGGCGCCAGCGGAACTGAGAGAGTTAAAAGAACAATTGAAAGATCTACTGGAAAAGGGTTTCATTTGTCCAAGTGTGTCGCCTTGGGGCGCACCACTTCTTTTTGTCAGGAAGAAGGATGGATCACTTTGGATGTGTATTGATTATCGACATCTCAACAAGGTCACTATAAAAAAAAAATATCCTTTGCCTCGGATAGATGATTTGTTCGACCAGTTTCAAGGTGCTAGCTTCTTCTCAAAGATTGATTTACGGTCCGGGTATCACCAGTTGAAGATCAGGGAGCAGGATATTCCTATGACCGCATTCAGGACCCGTTATGGGCACTTCGAATTTCTGGTAATGTCTTTTGGGCTAACCAATGCCCCAGCAACTTTTATGGATCTTATGAATCGTGTTTTCAAACCGTTTCTTGACTTCTTCGTGATTGTCTTCATTGACGACATCCTTGTTTATTCGCGGAGTCAGGAAGATCATGCCAATCACCTCAAGGAAGTTCTGTAGACCCTTCATCAGCACCAGTTGTATGCGAAGTTTTCAAAATGTGAGTTTTGGCTAGAATCGGTCACCTTTTTGGGCCATGTTGTTTCCAGGGAAGGGATTCAGGTTGATCCCCAAAAGATTGCAGCAGTAAAGGATTGGCCTAGACCGACGACCCCAACAGAGATTTGCAGTTTCTTGGGTCTAGCTGGGTATTATCGAAGCTTTGTGGAGGGATTCTCTACGTTTGCCTCCCCACTGACTAAGTTGACGCGGAAAGCAGTAATGTTCCAGTGGTTCGATGCTTGTGAAAAGAGTTTTCAGGAATTGAAATTGAGATTGACTTCGGCGCCGGTGTTGACCTTGCCAGAGGGTACAAAGGGATTTTTGGTTTATTGCGATGCTTCAAGGGTTGGTTTGGGGTGTGTGTTGATGCAGTGCGGGAAGGTTATAGCGTATACTTCTAGGCAACTCAAGAATCACGAGAAGGATTATCCAACGCATGATTTGGAGCTCGTAGCGGTTGTGTTTGCACTAAATATCTGGCGGTATTATCTTTATGGGGTCCATGTGGACGTGTTCACAGACCACAACAGTCTTTAATACTTATTCAAGCAGAAGGAGCTAAACATAAGGCATCGAAGATGGTTGGAGTTGCTCAAGGATTATGATATGAATATTTTGTACCATCCGGGGAAAGCGAATGTGGTGGCCGACGCCCTTAGTCAGAATTCCATGGGTAGCTTGGCTCATTTGGAAGCAGATCAGAGGTCTTTGGCTCAGGAGGTTTATCAGTTGGCTAGTCTGGGGGTCTGTCATTCGACCTCAGACGAAGGAGATGTCGTGGTGCGTAATGGAGAAGAATCTTCACTTGTAATAGAAGTCAAGGAAAAGCAATTCAGAGATCCAACATTGGTACAGTTGAGAGAGGCAATCCTGAATCACAAGACCTCAGCATTTTTGCTCGGCAATGATGACGGTGTTTTGCGGTTCTAAGGGAGGCTATGTGTTCCGGATGTGGATAATCATCGGGAAAGGGTAATGGAAGAGGCCCACAATTCCATGTATTCAGTACACCCAGGTTCTACGAAGATGTATCATGATCTCAAAGAGATTTATTGGTGGAATGGTATGAAGAAGGGTGTGGCAGACTTTGTGGCTGGGTGTCCGAATTGTCAGCAAGTGAAGGCCGAGCATCAGAGGCCCGATGGGTTGACGTAGCTTATGGAAATACCAATGTGGAAATAGGAGATGATCAATATGGGCTTTATGGTAAGGTTACCCCGCACTCAGCTCAAGTTCGACTCAATTTGGGTGATAGTGGATCGACTCACGAAATCAGCTCACTTCTTGCCAGTCAAGTCCACCGATACTGCAGAACAATACGCTCGGTTGTATATCAAGGAAATAGTCAGACTCCATGGCACTCCAATTTCTATTATCTCGGATCGAGGAGCCCAGTTCACAACTAACTTTTGGAGGAAATTTCAGCAAGGTTTGGGTACTTAGGTAAATCTCAGCATAGCTTTCCACCCACAGACGGATGGTCAAGTGGAGCGGACTATTCAAACGCTTGAAGATATGTTACGAGCTTGCATTTTAGATTTCAAGGGTAGCTGAGATGATCACTTTCCGCTTATAGAGTTTTCTTACGATAACAGCTTCCACGCTAGTATTTAGATGGCCCCATTTGAGGCATTGTACGGAAGAAGGTGTAGGTCTCCGATTGGATGGTTTGAAGTTGGTGAAGAAGAATTTCTAGGGCCGGATCTCGTGCAGCAGGCTATGGAAAAAGTTAGAGTCATTCAGGAGAGGATGAAAACTTCTCAGAGTCGCCAGAAATCCTATGCGGACGTTCGTCGTAGGAATATGGAGTTTCAAGTAGATTATTGGGTGTTCTTGAAGATATCTCCCATGAAGGGAGTAATGCGGTTTGGGAAGAAAGGGAAATTAAGCCCTAGGTATGTCGGGCCGTATCGGATCGCTCAAAGGACAGGACAGGTGGCTTATGGACTGGAATTTCCCCCTGCAATGCCATTAGTGCACCCGGTGTTTCATGTGTCCATGTTGAAGAAGGTGATTGGGGATCCATCCGCCATTGTGTCGGTTGAGACAGTTGAAATTAATGAAGGGTTGTCATATGCAGAGGTTCCAGTTGCTATTCTTGATAGGCAAGTCCGTAGATTAAGGAACAAAGAGATTTCTTCTGTTAAAGTGTTATTGCAAAGTCAACAAGTCGAGGAAGCCACATGGGAAGCGGAAAATGAAATGAAAGAAAAATATCCCCATTTGTTTGAATAAGTCCGGTAATGGTTTGAAAATGGTCATTCCTAAGCAATTATATGTTGTGTCAAATTTTGTGCAAAAGCACCCCATTTCCCCCCTAATTTCCCTACTATTGTAACTTCTCAAGTTGTGCCATATTTGTGTATTTTTTGATTATTTGGGTAATGTTCAACTCCTTGAAGTAAGATAAATTATGTGCAATTTATGTGATAGTTAAATGGTATGCAAGCTTGTGGTGTTAACTGAAATAGGTATAGCATGTTGAAGTAATTGAATTTCATACCACTTGTAGAGGTAACCCAATTATATGCGAGTTGATGGAGTGACTGGTAATGTGTGGAATTGGTTAAACATGTGTTTCGGGGGCTCTCTGACAGGTGGATAGGCCTATTTTCAAAGGAAACTCTAGCGAAATTTCTAGAAAATATCAGAGTTAGTGAAAATTTGGGGGTTGGCTTATTTTGTGTTTTTCCTACTCTAGTGATTCCCCGATCCTCATTCGAGGACGAATGATTTTAAGTGGGAGAGAATGTAAAGACCCATAAAATTTCATGGCTAAAAATAATGCACAAATAGGTTCCCGTGTTGTTACAACTGTAGAAATTCTTAAAACGGACCCTTTTTGAGTAAAAGTACCCCGGGACTCAAAAGATAATATTTTCCAGAGTTGCACTGTTATGCGACGCACTATGCAATCGCATAACGGGTATGCGGACCACATAGTGGTCGCATACATGGACAGTCTGCTGTCCAATTTGAGGACAGCTATGCGGCCCAAGATGCGATCGTATTTTGGGAATGCGAACCGCATAACTGTCGCATTCTTGCACCTCTATTTTTGTTGAGGAGGTTATGCGACGCACTATGCGATCACATAACATGTTTACGGACCGCATAGTGATCGCATACCTGGGCAATCGGGTTTTTTTTGGCCCATTTAAGGGCCATTTATGCGACAGGAATGTGGACCGAATAGCAGGAATGCGATCGCATTCCTGACCGCATTTCTGCTTCGGGACTTTTAAAATTCTAATTTTTATACCCGACCCCCAGTTCATTAAAACACTTACCCCCTTCAATTTTAACGATTTTCTGAACAAAATAGAGAGAGCGAAGAGAGAGTTCTTGAGAGAGAAGGTTCCATCTTCACCCAAAATTGATTCTTCACTATCACTCGGGCCTGGAAGTTATTGAGAAATTGTCATCTTCTTCAATCTAAAAGTTGAGTCCCCACCCCATTTCCTTTTAATTCTCAGGTTTTGGCTAAAAAGGGTAGAACACATAAATTAGTTCTTGGAGATAAAAGTTGATACCTCGCATGCATGTAAGTTAAACTCCCTAATCTAGTAAAGGGAAATGAGTTTGGGTAATTATTCACAAAAAGGGGATTAGTAATCTAAGGGGTCACATAGCATTCAATAAAATGCCTAAATGAGTTCGAGTTATGCTTATGGTTCCTAATTCTAAGTGAAATATGTTACATTGTGGAATAGATTGACGGTGCTAGACGGTCCAGTGATTTGTGATAAAAAAAATTAAAGGGGAATTCCGATTCAAGATATGTATGGCTAACTTTAATCTTTGTAGATTCATCTTGTTGGTGTCCGAGCATACGGTATGAAATTCTTGCTTGAGCATATGTGATTGTCCTGATGTGTCGAGGTATAAGTTTCGTTCTCTAATTTTCTTAGTCGATTGCCATGCTAATTGAGATTGTGAAGGGTGATTCTTTGTGCTTATCCTATCATATGTAAGGTTCGTTAAATGTTCGAATATGTCAATATGGCAGTATGTGCTACTAAATAAAAGAATGTTAAAATACCCTAATGTGGGGATGTATCTAATTGATAAGGGCCGAATGTGGCAAATGATGAAAAGAAACTGTGGATTGATTTAATTGAGTTAAACAATGAAGGCCACACCATATATGAATTACTGTTTGGTAAGGATTATTGTGCCTTGACTTCATATAGTTGTTGGTTGATATGAACTTATGTTCTTGATGATGAAGATCCCCGTGATATAATTGTTGGTTATTGTTGCTATCAAATATGATTGTACGGTGGGATCGAGTTGCGCGCCGCAACACGAAGTAATAAAGGTGGAGAGGTAATAAGGGTGAAATGTGATTGTACGGTGGGATCGAGTTGCGCGCCGCAACACGAAGTAATAAAGGTGGAGAGGTAATAAGGGTGAAATGTGATTGTACGGTGGGATCAGGTTGCGCACCGCAACATGAAGTAATAAATTTGGAGAGGTAATAAGGGTGAAATGTGAAGTACGGTGGGATCGGGTTGTGCGCTGTAATAGATGAACAATTGAAATGAGTAAATGTGGAAATCTTCATTTGTGATTTTCTGTATATCTGTGTGGTACTTGTGTGGTTACCCTGACTGTCTCCCAATTGTGCACTGTTTGATTTTACGTAGAATAAACTTTGCTCATACATACTAGTACTATTCAAAGGTACTAACGTCTCTTTTGTCGGGGCCACTATATATTTTATATGGATATAGGTGGTTCCACAGCAGGTAACTCAGACCGCCGATATTGGTGCCACCCTTTCATTCCTTCAACAGATCCGGTAAGCCCCATTTCCTCTCGGGGCCGTGTGTAGTCTATATCATCTCTTTTGTATATGTTATGTCTTCTAAGGTATAGCCGGGGCCTTGTTGCCGGCAAGTATGGTGTAAACTCTTAGTACTCTTAGTGGCTCCAAATTCATGATGTGGGTTGTACATATATGTATTTTGGACAGTAATTTTGTTTACTTGTAATCGTGGTCCGAATCGGGATTCTTGTATGTTTTGTGATTACCAAATGTTGAAAGGATAAAGGATGAAATGAACTCAAATGGTAAATTCATGCTTAAACTCTAAATTTCTAATTCATACCGAATAATATATATTGTAAACACGGGGTAACGCGTTGGATAGGAAAGGCAATCCAGGTCCGCTTGACCGAGATCATCCGGTTGGGCGTCGGTCTCGTTCCTAGTTTTTGGGGCGTGACATAGGGTTTGAATCTTTTTTCCTTTTCTTATTGATTCTATTGAACCTTTCCTTTCTGTGTTTGATTACTTTCCTTCTTTATGTTTTCCATGACTTTTACTTTAATACTTGCTTAAAAATTTTGAATAATTTTTCGTTCTGGTATTATTTGTGTTTCCGTTAATATTCGCTTAGATATTCTGAATAATTTTTGTTTTAATATTATTTTTGTTTCCTTTAATACTTTTCCGAATATTCTGAATAATTTTGTGTTTTCCTAATTTCTTTTCTCCCTTAACAATATAAACGATTTTACATTCCTTGTATTATGTGTTTCTGCCTTAAATATTTTGAATAATTTTAGGGTGCTTCCTTAATTTGTTAAATCCCTTAATTTGTGCCCTAATTACCTATAACTGATTCTGGAATATTTTCTTGCATATGACTGACTGGTTTCCATGTTTATTTGCTGATTTCTACCACTATATATACTCTTCCCCCCATTCCCTTTAGAGGACCCTTCGACTATTCTTTCTGAACTCACTATAGCTTACTATACCTAAAGTTATTATGTTTTTGCATTCTACATTCTAACTTTGGCCGGTTGGAAGCCAAGGCCATTATGTTATGAAATTTTGCTATATACTGTGGACTTCCATTATTTTGTGCATTTTTTCTTGCTAACTAGTGAATCACTTAACTTCTGCACTTTCATTCTTACATATCTCTGATTTGTACATGTGAATATTATTGAATCCATGATCCAATATGCATATGAGAAATATTTAGGCATTATCTTACTAGTTTTGTATGTCTCAGTCCCTATAATACTTGTTTGCTCCTAATGTTACTTGTTCTTTATGTATTTAAACCTCTTTAAAGTCTATCCAGTTAGTGTATCACCCTTGAATGCCTATGAACATGTTTATTCCCTTAACCTGAACCCCTTGTAGTGAATGTCTTATAGCGATGATTCTTACTACTAGTTGTAATCTATCTCTCTACTATTATGTCAACATGATCACTCGACCCCCACACCCCTCTGATGTTTGTTTGTAATATGGAATGAATGTCTCATCATGCTTGAATTGCTTCTTTGAAAATAAACCTTTGATGTAAACTGGGTCACCTTTGTTTCAATATTACTTGCTACTTGGCATGATTTTGCTGAGTATATGTGTCTTAACTTATGACTGTAAGTTCATCCTTTTTTTTCTAATATGATGCCCTCCCCTTTTCCATGATGTTGTTCTGGTTTTCTTGATAATAACATTAGAATATGTACTTAACCTAATTCAAGCATGCTGTAACTCACTATGTACCTATGACTTTGCCAAACTTGCAAACATGTTCTTTGCCTACTTTTTAGCATGTGACTGCTACTGTGCTAAGTGTAAAACCTGTTCTCTTTCAAGTTCTATGATGTATTTAAGTGTCTGCTTGTTGACCCAATTTGATCATGTCTGAACCCCCCAAACTCTTGTTTATCAGTTTTGGTCCTTTCCTTCTTGTCACTTAAACTCTTTTGAGTCCCACTCTTAGCCAATGCTGCCTAAGTTCTGTCTTTTGGCCTTCCTAGTGTGAGCACTGCTCATGGTTCATTTGAGACCCTCGTGAACTCTGACACACTAGGATTGGGTCCACTGATCCCTCCTATGAACTATCTCTGTTAACCACCCTAGTGTGAGCAATGCCCTGGGTTCTTGAAGCCCTTGGGAACTCTGACACACTAGGGCCTTGGTTCTATATGCTCCACCTTGTCTTGTACTCCCTAGGTGAATCACTCAACCCTTGGCTGTTTTATATCTATGAATATGTAACTTTGGGACTGTTGTGAACGAAGGCCTGGCCTGGCCAGGTGTACCCTTGGGCCTGCTGTAGGCTCCCTATAGTTATTCTCCTATGTAATTTGTTATATTCATTCTAGTTCTGTAATAACATTTTGGTGTATTAATGAAATTGGGAGAGGGAGTTTATCTTATACTTGCAATAAATTGGGTAGAAATCTTGCCTATAGATTCCATAATGTGCTATTGTATGACAACGCGTATTAGAAATCATGCCTATAGGTATCTTATTATGTTCAGTCATTATATATTGGCCATCCTGCCATTAGGTTCAATACTTGGTTCAATTGTGTTCTCTTTGTTAGAAACCATGCCTATAGGAAATTGTGTGATTCAATGTGCGTGCAAGATTCTGTTTACATGCTACCCTATTCACAAATTATAGAAATCATGTCTATAAGATCTAATATCGGATTAATTGTAGAAAGCATGCATATAGGTCAGAATCCGTTTAATTATCATCTTGCCCGAGTTTTCAGACACTGCATTATTGTCATCACTATAAAACCTACCTATAAGATCAAATAAGTGATTCTGAATATGCTTTTGTAACCTTAATTAATTAAAATCTATCAATGTTAATCAGTTTGTTGTGCATTTGTTGTCAAAGTGCGGAGGTTAATTTGAGCCTTTACTTGTTTATATGTGAAAGTCCTAAATTGTTTTGTATGTCACTTAATATTTTCCCTTTTGAGCAACCTAAATTAAGGCACTACTTCTGTGCTTATACCACATATCTCATATCAAGGATGGATCCTTTCAAGTACATCTTCAAGAAGCCTATGCCTACAGGGAAGCTGGCAAAATGGCAGATATTGTTGAGCGAATTTGACATTGTTTATATAACTCAGAAGACAGTTAAGGGATAGTCGTTAGCGAATCATCTTGCAGAAAATCCCGTAGGAGGAGAATACGAACCAATAAAAACGTATTTTCTTGATGAAGAAGTGTCATTCGTAGGAGAGGACATTGCTGAAGCCTACAACAGGTGGAGAATGTTCTTCGATGGAGCTGCAAATTTCAAAGGAGTAGGTATCGGAGCCATTTTGGTGTCGGAAACCGGTCAACATTACCCGGTGTCTGCAAAACTCAGATTCCCATGCACCAATAATATGACGGAGTATGAAGCTTGCATATTAGGGCCTAATTTGGCTGTTGATATGAATGTCCAAGAATTGCTGGTGATCTATGATTCGGACCTGCTGGTACACCAGGTATAAGGAGAGTGGGCTATGAAGAACACCAAAATTCTACCATATCTGCATCACATACAAGATATGATGAAGAGATTCACAAAGATAGAGTTTAGAGATGTCCCCATAATCCATTCGCATATGCACTGGCCACCTTGTCCTCCATGATACAACACCCAGAGAAGAATTTCATCGATCCCATTCCGGTAAGAATCCATAATCAGCCAGCTTAATGTGCTCATGTTGAAGAAGAAACAGATGAAAATCCATGGTTTCACGATATCAAGAAATATTTGGCAAAAGGAGAATACCTAGAGCATGCAAATCATACTAAGAAACGCACACTCCGGAGATTGTCCAACTATTTATTCCAAAGCAGAGGAATTTTGTATAGAAGAACTCCATATCTAGGGCTATTACAGTGTGTTGACGCCAAGGAAGCCTCCAAACTACTTGAAGAGATACACGCTGGAACCTGCGGCCCATATATGAATGGTTTCATCCTAGCAAAGAAGATACTTAGAGCCGTATACTTTTGGATGACCATGGAACCAGACTGCATCCAATATGTCCATAAATGTCATCAATGCCAGATACACGAAGATATGATACGGGTACCTCCAAATGAACTCAATGCGACGAGTGCACCTTGGCCTTTTGCCTCCTAGGGAATAGATATCATTGGACCAATCAAGCCGGCCGGTTCAAACGGGCACAGGTTCATTCTAGTGTCCATAGACTACTTCACGAAATGGGTTGAAGTTGCATCTTACAAAGCAGTAACCAAGAAAGTCATCGCAGATTTCATCAGAGACTGTATTGTTTGTCGATTCGGGGTTCTGGAATCCATAATCAACGACAATGCCGTCAATATCAACAGTGACCTAATGAAAGCTATGTGCGAAACCTTCAAAATCAAGCATAAAAACTCCACAACATACCGATCCCAAATGAATGGATCCATGGAGGCCGCCAAAAGAACATTAAGAAGATACTAAGGAAGATGGTAGAGAATCACAAGCAGTGGCACGAGAAGTTACCATTTGCCTTATTGGGATACCGTACCACAGTCCACACATCAACCGGGGCAACTCCTTACCTATTGGTCTACGGTACTGAAGTCGTCATACTCGCCGAGGTAGAAATTCCTTCCTTGAGAATTATACAGGAAGCTGAACCCAGTGATGTAGAGTGGATAAAGAGCCGCTATGAACAATTAACTCTCATGGACGGGAAAATAATGAATGCAGTATGTCATGGTCAACTTTATCAGAAAAGAATGTCCAGAGTTTTCAATAAAAATGTCAAACCTAGACAGTTCGCACCAGGGCAGCTGGTGCCGAAACGAATCTTTCCACATCAGGATGAAGCCAAAGGAAAATTCTCAGCCAACTGGCAAGGATTCTACATGGTTCATAGAGTACTAACAGGAGGATCACTTATAATCTCAGAATTGGATGGAGAGATTTGGCCAAAGCCTATCAACTCAGATGCAGTCAAAAGATATTATGTTTAAGCTTCTTACATTTCTTCATATGATGTAACTTAACTATGCTTGACTAGATTGCCGTTTAAGAGGGGATACTTGGCAGCCTTGTGGGTTAAATCACAATTCAATAAAATTTGTATTTTCCCCATAATCAGAAACTGGGGTAGAATTTTGAGGAGGACCCTCAAAATTCCGGAGCAAGTTCAGCCAACGGCACCATATGTGGAACATCTAGAAATCCGTCTGAATAACTGGGGCAGAATTTTGAGGAGGACCCTCAAAATTCTATGGCAATAAGGTCAAAATGTTCTGATAGTCTCACGGTTACAAGTTCATCTAATTGCATACTACTATGCTTTAAATAACCATGCACGCATATTTTTCGGAAACCTTATTTTCAGCCAAATACTACCCCGTAACTCGAGCGGAATTTCAATGCAAGGCAAATAGCAAAGCAAGCAGGCGAAGGAACAAACCAACCTTCCCCGCAAAACTCACGATTTTTCTTTGGATGCAGGAACAGGGAATATTCGCAAATACGCAAGCACACCAGAATCACTATCTTCGTAACAACAAAGCTACCGAACTCAAACATATCTCCAGCTAAGAAATACTTGCTATCACTTATTATCTATTAATTGCATGAGACTAAGAATTGGCTTCGACCTTGCATTAGGCTAAGCTCTGCCTCCTTAATTGCATAAGGATAAGCTCTGCATTCCCATTGGATGAGACTAAGCATTGTCTCCGATCTTGCATGAGGCTAAGTTGTGCCTACTTAATTGCATAAGGCTAAACTCTTCCTTCCCATTGCATGAGACTAAGCATTGTCTCCAATCTTGCATGACGCTAAGCTCTTCCTCCTTAATTGCATAAGGATAAGCTCTGCCTTCCCATTTCATGAAACTAAGCATTGTGTCCTATCTTGCATGAGGCTAAGCCCTGCCTCCTTAATTGCATAGGCTAAGCTCTCCCTTCCCATTGCATGAGACTAAGCATTGTCTCCGATCTTGCATGAGGCTAAGCCATGCCTCTTTAATTGCATGAGGCTAAGCTCTGCCTTCTCATTGCATGAGACTAAGCCCAGTCTCCATTCTTTCATGAGGCTAAGCTTTGTCTCCTAAGTTGCATAAGGCTAAGCTCTGCCTTCTCATTGCATGAGACTAAGCATTGTCTCTCCTTGCATAACCACAAATGTTGCGCTGTTCAAAACCTTGCATTATTCTCTTCTCTCAGGTCTAAGATCTACCCCCAATTCTACACAAGACTAAGCTCTGTCTTGTTTCATCTCAAGCATCATGTTTTTGCATCTCATGGGCTGATACATAGCCAAATTTTCTTAAGGCCTCATAGTCCGAAGGCATCATCTCCATAGCAGGAAGACAGCATGCCATAGCCTGAGGATCTCTCAATATTGCACATCATTATTCAAAGGCATCATGGTTCAAAGACATCATCTTCATAGCCCGAGAAGATCATTTCATCGCCTGCGAATTCCTCTATCTCACAATTCATGGCCCGGGACGTCATGGTCTAAGGACATCATCCTCACCGTCCAAAGACGATCTCCATGGTCCAGAAGGAATTTGCATCATGTTTAAATTTATGAAATAATCTATATGTATTTGCGTACATTGTATTTGAAGTTTGCGGGTGATCCAAGAAGTAACTGTTCTCCTAACGGGAGCAATCTTCGCTCCAATTTCCATTCAACGTTCATATCCTTCAATTATTTCAAACGTAACCGATCACCGTCTGCTACCCATTCCCATCCGATAATCAGTCAAATATCCACAACCGTTCTTAGATACATCCATTCCTAGTACCGATATTGTCCTATCTAGAATATCTTCTCCATTCCTACAATAACTCCATCGGTTTGTTCCACCGTTTGATCCAGAACTACACATGGCCTGATTCCTGTAAACTAGAGATATGTAGGCAGCTCAGAAACCAGGGTCCGACCTATATTTTTTCAAATCACTTCATTCGGTCAAAACCAGTCATCATTTTCTTTACCCAACAACTCTTTCATCATTTCCGGGTAAAGAGTGGCAGCTGTTGATACCCAATTTTTCCTTCATATTTTTCAAACATATATATATATATATATATAT